>SMGT01011862.1:823472-834960 GCA_004794575.1 Lanistes nyassanus | reverse complement strand
CAACAATACAGGAGAATGTTCACATCAGGAAATGATCCGCAGAGGTAGTTCGAACACGGTATGATAGTTGACACGCTGACGCAGTTCGTAGTGAGAAGCAAATGTTCCGATTGAGAAGCAAATGTTCCGATTGACGAGCGCAGATCTGTGAACGTCTGTAGCAGGGTCAAAGGTGATCTGTGAGACCAGTTGAACAGTGCCAGAAGAACTTGGTAGATGGGCTTGTCTAAAGATGTCAGGAACACTGGTTACGAACCAAGTATTGTAATGCTAGTCCGTTGGACCTTGAGGTGACCTTGCTGAACTGACACAAGGTAACGATCAGTTTTTCATAGATTTTTGATCTATGAAAAAAGTTCACTTCAACAAGTGAATGGAATCCGCTTAGCTGTACACTCTCAGTCTACTATTAGACTATTCCAATGAATGACAGATTCACGGTATTGAATATCGATAGCTCGTCCGTTAGATCTTGCACCACTGAAAATCTAACATAATCTTATGATCCCCTCATAAGACATAGAAAGGTTGACACGTACTCGCTGCGGAAGTGTAACATGAACTTCCCCCGGCGGGCGATGAGCTACTAATATTGTCGTACGATAGCTTGCTTCGTAGTTACACGGACACAGCCTCCGTCGTAAAACGTATAGCTAACGGCTAACCGTTGAAGACAATTTCCTTTTTGCTCCTTGTCACCTTTTTTTACGAGCTATGATTCCCGAATGAGTTTTGTCGCTACACAAAGTCTACCTTTTCTTCCAGTGACCGAAGAATATTCTCTCTGGAATAGCAACGCGTCTAGTTCTGTAGAAAAAAACCGTTGGCAAGATTCGCAAGCTTGCACACACGTCTGACCTCTGTAACGTCCCTTCCAAAACTCCATAAGCGTTAGGCCTCTGCCCCAAAGTTTTTTCTGTTTCCCTTAACAACACGATTTACACCTTCTCATTGGTTTTTCGAAGCTGATCTCTACGCGTTTCTATGAAAGAACGCGTGACATCTTTCTTTCTATGACTACACAATTTTATGCGTCACTAACGTGTCAATCCTTCAATGAATGAAAGGAAGCTTACTATCAATTCAATGAATGAAAGGAAGTGAGACGATCTTAAAAAAAAATATACAACGAACAATACAGCGCTGAAGAAAACCTTCAAAACGTGACAAAGGTTACAGCAAATAGTTGAAAATTCAATATTAAGATATTGTTCGTTTTACGAATGTGGTGATCATGCATAGTTTAATAAAAAAAATAAAATAAAAATAATGATGAGGAGGAAGAAAACAACGACATCAACGGCTGTAGTCGTCCATCGGGAAGTAGAAATGTCCTTCTGAAATGTCTGTAGTTATCCCAGACAGTTATAATTCGTGACTGGTTTTGGTTCTGTTCCGTAATCATTTAGTTTGTGACTAGTAAAGGAAGCAAAGGGTCTCGTTCAAACACAGAACTAATCTGGACTGAACTGCCAGTGCAGTAATACTTTGATACTAGATGGATCGGATTTTCCATAAATCCACATCCAAAAAGGCGTAAGAGGACTCTGGCGCGCATTGTCGCTGCAAACGAGGCTCGAATTTCAAATTATTTCTTGCCCAGCTCCGCGAAAACCGATTGCTCGATCGTTTCAGAGATACGTACAATATGCACAAATGAAACATTCTTTCTGTTATTAGTCTGTTGAAAGATCGCCTTTCCTCTCGACTTTCATATTAGATACAATAAATACTGGCAAAGAAACAAAAGTTTTCCGATTTACTCATCTTCCAGCTCAAGAAAGTCGCCTTTATTTAAAAACTGAAACTAAACAGTTCTCACCCCATCTTCAACTATTCTCGGTAAATACTATCATCTCAGTATAAAGTGGCGTACAATGCTACAGAAGCAGACACTTAAAGTAGTAAGCCACGAACAAAAAATCTTTGCAAACTGTGGGACACTATAATTATTGTTTTACTAATTGACAGTAACAGTCAATTAGAAACATGTTTACCTCATACACTGCACGATGACGTTCGCGCGCGCGCGCACTCAAGCACGCTCACATCGATGAATGCATGAGTTCATGAGTTCTGAAAACTGCAGCATACCTGTCACGCGCTAGTCAGCAGGTCTGCTTGTCGGTGAATTCTGAAACTTGATTACAACGCACGTGAAACATTGCGCAGATGTCTGTTGCTATTTTTAGTAATTTTTTTTACAGAAAAACAATCATCATTTAATCTCCTAGTGTTTGAAAACTGTGACATTTAGGCAGGAATCAGACAAACTGCTCACGATTCCGTACAAATGCTTGGACAGAGATGTCTTCAGCTCACACCTCCAAGTGGTCAGAACGGCCAGCTTTCTACTATTCCTGGTTATGTTCTTGCACAAACGCGCGCGCGCGCACGCACGCACATAGACAACAACAAAACCTTAGAAGAATCCAGCTATGCGTATAAAAATACTGAACATTTTTTGGCAGAACAAATCTATTGCTTCAATAACTGCTGAATTTCGCGATTCCATCTGCCTACGCAACTCCCGCTTTGATAGATTTCAGGTTTTTTTTCCTTTTATGAGCAGCTTTTCTGTCTGTTGGGAAATGTCACACGGAGATCTCCTATATCTGCTTTTAATTGCTCGTTTCGTTTGACGTTCTTACGCACTCTTCTAGTGTATTTCTTTGGTGGATATTTTTGAAAACGCGCTTTCTTATCTGTTTGTTTGTCTTTGAATTTTGCTTTTAACGGTCTACCTGTCTGTCTCTTTGTCCATGTTCCTGTCCGCATGGCTGTCTCTTGCTGCTCCTTTCAGACTGTTTGTCTGTGTGCATGCCATACTCTCTGTTTTCATAACCAGGTATCCTTTACACAGCCGTCTGTACCTGATGTCGCTACTATCGACTGCACATAAATACATTTGAAATAATACAAACTGAAGCAGATCCCACGTCAAACTTGTTTCCCGGAGTTCCTATTCCGAGCTGCCACTCTTCGACTGTAATTTCTGACCTTTGAACCGACTTTGGGCTGCTTAGTTAACACCTTAGACCGTGTAACTTTCATAAAGATGAATTATTTCGTCTCTGTGGTCACGTTCGAGACCATCCATCGGGACTTTCAGAAACCATTTTGCAAGGTACGGTACAGGAAGCAAGAAGAAGAGGCAGAGACGACAACATCCAAGAGTGGACTGACCCAGCGTCTGGATACACCCAGAGACTGGCAGAGGATCGCGAGAAATAGAGGAAATTGGTTCCCCAACTGTTTCCAAGGTTACGTGACAGATGATGACAACGGTTAGGCGATGATCCTACTATACACGTATAACCACGGCTGTAGCAAATCTGGTAGCACGAGTATGAGTTGGGGCATTTGCTGCACCTTGCAAGCTTGCTGCAGTCGACATTGTCATGTACATGTATATACAACCGAGAGGGATCTGTTGTTAAACTAGTACTATTTATAGCTTCGAAAAACTCAAGAACTGACGTCGTTGGTAGCTCTGTTTACACTCTTTCAGGACCTGTCGAAGACCAGCTTACATGCTGTCACTGTCCCAAAACGTACTTTTGTGCAAGAGTTTCCTGTTTTCTTGACGCATAACAGAAGACCTGAAAATGGAGGCTGCAGGCGAACCTTTCTGTCAGAAACCGAAAAGAAGTCCAACAGATGTATGACATCTATAATTTCAGAAAGAACAATGTATTACTGTCATCCGCTCTGTCGGTTTCTTTAGCCAGCCCGGCATGCCACGTTGATACATTTCTATTAAACTACAATAAGCCGGAGTGCGTTTGCACGTGGGAAGGTATTTTAACCCTCCCGTGTTTTCATTCCGTTTGTCGATTAACATATGCTAATGACGGTTTGACAAAATCAGTCGCTATTGGGTGATTTGAGAATGAGACCTGTGAAGTGTGAATCAAGCTTGTACAGTGAGCTTATAGGTGCGCAGGAAGGTGAACACAAAAAAACTCTAATTTGTCAAATTTCCTTCCGTTGCAATCTCCTCTCGTTCTTTTCTCGAAACTTACTTTCAGAAAGAAAGAAGGAAGGAAGGAAGGAAGGAAGGAAGGAAGGAAGGAAGGAAGGAGGGAAAGAAAGAATCGTTCTCTTGCGTGGGTGATTTGCCAAGCCAGCCCACATGCTTGTATACATTCTATAAAATTTCTGAGGCAAAAATAAAACATTGAATACATTTAGATGAAGACACGTACGGTTAGGTAAGATAATCCTGGAGCGGCTTGCATGGGACTTCGTATACTATCTGCTGGCTGTACGTACGCATGGGAGTAACATACACAGGGGGAACGGGCTTTAGGACCGCTGTTATGACAGCAAGAGCACTACGAACGCTCATGCCACCCAAACAAGGATGACAACAGATAAGAACGGCGAAAAAACGGCAAACCCTTCGCTTTAATTAGCAATAGATCAACAAAAGGGTCTAAAATTTATGCTACACGAGGAGAAAGAATTCCCTGTGCAAAAGTGTTATAGAAGACAAGAATGATAGGGGAGAGGAATACAGCTCCGTATTTATGTAATAATTATACTGTGGTAACGACCCCTAGTCAACGACGTACTTGTTTAACGACAGGCGGCAGTAACGAGAAAATAGTTTAACGACAAATGTTTCCATTAACGAAGTGACCGTTTGCTTAACGACGGCGCGCGTTTTGTCATACTGCAGTGACTGTGTCCTGCGAGAACAGGACTCAACGATAACTAGAATAACGTTAGCCATAGGAAAGTACATACTGAGGCCAATGAAATTAAATGAAGACACTTGCAACTACATAAGGGTCTACATAACTTCCCGCTGTACATTCATAGATCTTTCGAAATTGTTTTTTCTGACTTTTTGGCGTGACATCAACCACGTTCCAATTGCAATTAACTTTGTGCTTTCCCAGTTGCAATTGACTTTGTGCTTTCCCAACTGCAATTAACTTTGTGGTTCTAGTGTTTGACCATACATTCACTTTCCCCTTTCCTCGGTCATACAGTAGCTTGTTCTTAATGAACCTATATGGTACTTTAGATCTGACGGTACCTATATGGTACTTTAGATCTGACGGTACCTATATGGTACTTTAGATCTGACGGTACCTATATGGTACTTTAGATCTGACGGTACCTATATGGTACTTTAGATCTATGACCCAGCGAGCTGCTTCTGGCGAGGGTGTTAATTCCTGCTATGACGGCTGGAGTCTGGTCTTCGTGCAAACAGCTTGTGGGTGTCAAAGCACCATGGAGTGAGGGGGATGGGAATAATTCTGTTTGACAACATTGGACTGTTTCACGAGTAATGCAATAAGACAATATTCCCACAAGGGCTAGAGACTCTCAGAAATTTGGATTGAAACTGGACTTCGACGAGGGACCGACTGCACAAAGCAACGCAAAATGGACTCGAAACTGCGTAGAGCCCATTCAAAATACGTAAATACGAAAATGAAATGCGTCCGCACTATTCCAGTGTATTTACACAATAATATAGGCTTACACTCATTTGGCATCACAATCTCTTCGTCCACAACTTGTAGGCGGCAGAGAGAGAGAAGGTGTTAGGCATGCACAGCTACCTTAATGTGCCCCACGGGTCTAAGACTCTTCAATTCTTGCCTCGTCTAGGCTCACGCAAGCTACTGAGATTCACTGAACGAAGACGCGAATTCAAATGTTTTACAACAGATGCAGCGCTAACAGAAGCTCGATAGAAACCATATGATGTAGGTAGGATGATTGTGCGGTGCGCCTCAACAAACTTACCGCGGATGTCTTCAACGAAATACGTCGACGCCTGGGCTGTCAACAGGTGAGTAACACCGGCCGGCAGTCAATGAACGTGCAGGAGCTGTGGAGGGGTGGGGGGAACTCCAACCTCACCTTGGCCGCCAGCAGGCAAGGGTGGGATAGGGAGCTCGTGAGGTCATCAGAAATCTGATCCACTTAAGTGCAGCGATGACGACAGAACGTTCCGTTGTTTAAAACAAAATAGCTGGAGGCTGGGGAGCTGGGGGTTGATGGGGTGCTAGTGTTGAACCGTCTAAAAGCTGTGTTCAGCGCCGGCCTCGCCCCTCCCTTCCTCCCTTCTCATCCGCGTCACGTTCGTCTGCTGTGCTTCTGCTGACGTTCCTTTCAGCGAACCTTGGGGGGCCTCGGCAACCTGCTCTCTCCAGTCACCGTCACCGTCGCAAACAAAACTATTTTTCAAACCGAACGACGTCCGCCTCGACGCCCACGTCGCTCCAACGACGTCATCGGCGCCCCGACCACCACTTCGCCAGCAGCGGAGGGCAGGGGAGAGCCCGCAGCACCAGCGACGGACGCAGCAACGTTAGCATATGGTCGGCTGCCACCACCGGTGTCGCAGGCGGCAGTTTCTGTTGTCACCTGGCGATGCACGCGCCGCTTGGGTCGACCTCACGGTGCGAATGAGACGCGCAGTTCACAGCTGATCTACAGGCAACGCGATGGCTTCTGTCCCCTGCCTGCGTTAAAACATTATATTGATTTGTTTCCAGCCAGGGCATCGCTTTGGGCCCTTAAGTGTTGAACAGCTGGCATTCCCCCGTCCACCCGCTCGCTCTCCCTCCTCCCCGTCTCACCGCCTGCCCCTGTCCTTTCTTGCTTAGAGATTTTAAAAAAAATAATTATTCTGAGGTTCACCAGCCGACAGCGTTTTTCTTGTCTTTTGAGCATCTTTCAAACGACGTCTTTCAAAAGTGAAATACAAGATGAACACAACAGCAGCCAGAAAAAAATGAAGCTATTCTTTTTCTTCGAACCTTGGCTGCTGGTAACTGTCGAGAGCTGTATACTTACGTGTGTGTGTGTGTGCACGTACATTATTTGCGTGTGCGTGTCTGTTGATGTCTGCTGATTATATGTGCGTGCATGTGTTTTTGTGTGCGCGTACGCCCACATGCGCGTGCATGTGGGTATGAGTAATGCATCTACTCATTACTCTCATTTCTCAGAATGTTCACTGGATGCTTGATGACGGTGACGCTTTAACCCCTCGGGTAGACCCACACTTTAGCTTGAGGGCTTCGGGGGAAGGTAATAGTACCCTTATGTGTGTTTGCCCGTAGCATATGTTATTTGCGTTCATGTGCGTAAGCACGCATATGCGTGTATTGGCCACAGTCTTCTGGGTGTCCGCAGTGCCGTCTGTCTCCACCATTGGTTTGCTGGTTCTGGCGTCACGAGGTTTTTGTGTTTCCCCTGGACTCTATCCAGCTGTTTGTCAAACTCTCTCATTCGTTCTCCTCACGGGCTGCTAACACCTAAACACTGAGTCGCTACTGAGGCAAACAAGGAACCACTAACTCGCGCATGCACGCACGCACGCACCCTTTCCCTCTCGCACACACATGCCCACAAAAATCCTTCCCTAACCCCTAACACGCATTTACGTATACATGGATGTAGAGGCATGGAGGAAGAAAAAGCACATACATGCACTCTGTGACACACACACACACACAGAAAGACAGACATGGATATGTGTATATACACAAACACAAACATTCACAGACCTATACTACAGACATACATGTAAAGAAAGGCAGGCTGATACATAGACAGCCAGACATAAAGACAGATATGCCCGCCTTGCGTGCATGGCACACGCACGCACACACGTAGGCACGCACGCACTAAGATTGCACCTGATTCAACAGGAATCTGCGCAGCTGGAAAGACAACGCTCGTGGTGTGGATGTTTAACACCTAATAAAGAATGCGCGTACAAGCTGTTCCCTCAGCACAAAATAAACTTCTTGCTTACCCAAGAGTTCGGTCGCTCAGTTCAGCCCTACGAAATCAGAAATAAACAGTTTATGGCATAGTCTATGTCTAATACGCTTGTTTATCAAGCGATGACAAAATGCGAAGGATGAAAGAAAGAAAGAAAAAAGATAAACAAAAAGAGAATTTATGCATATTACTTAGTGCCTCCAGTGTGGCACGCTATAGTGCCAGAGACATTTCCGAAAATCTGGAAAAGAAAAAAAATCAGTGTATCGAATGTCTGTTTTCAGGCGTCACACCAAGCTATGAGTAAAAATGACGCTGTTTTTGCAGAAGAAGAAAAAAAGGGAACGTGTTTTTTCTTTGCACTCACACCAGGTTTTTATGTAGCCCGCACCTTCTATCCTCAAAATTCATTGTAAAGGGAGATCCGAAGCTGTGCCAAGAATTCAAATACGCAGTTTGTAAGTCGAGTCCGTTTGAAAAGTATGAAAATGAGGCTAACTGTTTTACAGAAAAGGAAAGGATTTTGCAAGTATGACGTTTATAACTCACATATTAACTTCGTTGGTAATTGAAATAACAGTAGGCCTAAAGATACATAAAAGGAATTACCTCATACAACCCAAAAGTAAAACATAAAGTAAAGATGAAATAAGGTTGGACCCGAAGACAAAAATAAAACTGCTTTTGCACCAGATATCAATCGCTGTTATGTACTGAGTAATCTGTGTGAATAATACGATGAACAAGAGGTTTCTTTTAATGCGTCATGGAAATATCATAATCGTCGTTTTTGTAGACCTGGTTTCGCTGACTTTTCCGTTTAAGATGTAATGAGTGCATGGTGTAAAGTCACACGAATTGCGCGGAAATTAGAACACTTGTATAGGTACAGTTCTTGGGAAGGGGGGGGGGGAATAGATCTACAGGTAGAGACCTTGGCCACAGATTACCAATTTTCAAGTCTTAGGTATGACTCGGCCGGGAGGCGAGTTCCCCCTCCCCTCCCTGCCGCCTTGAAAGTGGGTCCTTTAATCACCGGACCACAGAGCCAGTCTAAGAGTTCGGGGCCTGGTTAGCTCAGCTGGTAGAGCTGCGGACTAGCAGATGGAAGGTTGCTGGTTCGAATCCTGGTGTGGCCAAGAATTATTTCCTGGAGTTAAACATTGTGCAAACTCCATTCGGCCATCTCCCCGCACATTAAACTGCCTGTCCGCACTGACCATCTTACTGCAGCCATCAGTCTGGTGGTTCTTTCAGTGCATAGTTTAGTAATAGGACCCCCATAGTGCGAAATCACCGCGAGGTGGAAGCACTGTCCCTCTAAATAACCACCAACCACTACCACCAGTCTAAGAGAGAAAAAATTGGCGGTACAAATATCAAATATCCCTCCCCCCCAGGTCATAAAATCAAACCACTGTAATATCTCAGAATCCCAGCAGGAAAACAGACGTCTTTTGGAAGATCAGCTCATCGGGCATCTCATCAGCCCAACGGCATTCCCCACTATTCTGTTACGGCATTTCTGAGAACTGTATGTGGGGTGGGAATCGAACTATCCACAACCTGCTGGCATGGTTGTTTCTGCGACTGTGAATGTGTGCGTGTGTACGAGTCGCACTGAGCTGAAATTTTTGCTTACGGGAATCTGCTTGGTCGGAAGACCAAACGCTATAGACCACATGCATATGTGGGTCTCCTTGAAAAGCCAGCAGCTGTAAACAGTTATTAAAACACGCGTCGCTTGCACAGCTCTTCAGTTTTTGAATCTTTAACAGTAAATCATGAGCACCTGTGACAATAACTGATAATAATGAGACTTTCATCAACTATAAATTGCTACGTCATATCACAAGAGGATTGTTTTGTTTCTGTGATAATTAATCTTGGGATGTGTTTACGATTTTATAGACAATTTGTTTTTGTTATTGGTGGTGGTGGTGGATGGAAAGCGCTTCCACCTGGTGGTGACTTCGCACCTTTATAGACAACATAGACTTGTTTCATCCCATATCCCACTATTCTTATTTCAATCCTCATCGAATCCATCACCTCAAATGCGTGCCGAGTTGTGCTGGATACGCGTTCAAACACAGTAACACCACCTCCAGGTAATTTCCAGGGAATTACTTTTCCCAACCCTCTTTCACAGCAGGAAAATCACCTGTTAGAGATACTACGTGTTTCAGGAACCTCAGGCTATGGGTTCTCGTTGTGCAGCGACTCTAAGCCTGCCATCTGTGTGGCGGATACCAACACCCAGAAATCCTAATAGATGTGAGTGAAGTGACACGCGTCTTTTTGTCGTTCGGCTTTACGAGGGTCTTAAATGTCTCTCGGGGGAAGAGCGCATGCAGTTTGTTCCCGATCCTAATTCCCCGAAGAATTCCGAAGACCTGTAAGTCGGGCATGAACTCATGAAAGACAAAAAGGAAACAATAAACAAAACACAAAGAGATAATTACATATAGGCACTTTTCGTTTTCGGGGGGGGGGGATAGAGAGGTGGAGACTGCACTGTTTCCTTTTTGTCTATCTTGTCCTGACGAAGGGGTAATGCCCCAAAACGTCGACTGTATCTGTTTTTGCCCAGACTTGGCACAGATGACCTGTTGTTCTTACTGTTTTCACCCGACGTAGCAGCCATTTGCTCTGAAATTCCTCTTTAATGAATAAATCTCTTGAGGAGGAAGTGTATTCAATATTATACTACCAACATGTGAATTAGATGCGTACCACGGTATAATTCTCCTTCCACCCTTCCTTATGTGGCAGAAATATTTAGATGAATGACATAAAATGACTCATCTACTGTGTAATTTACCCTCTGTTGTACGCCTGCACTTGTTACCCCACCCACAAGCAAACACAATTCCTCCATTGCAAGTGATCTCCGGGCCCCGTATGCATGTAAACTGCATTAAATTTATACCGACTAGCGGATTTTTTTCTGTCTCTGAAAACGGTGTTTCAGCGAGCTTGGAATAAGCTGTTCGCTCCTGGGACCACCGAATAACTTAATTATTACCGCAGAAAGAGGGTTGTTCGGTTTTCGTGCATGGGAAATTCAAGGAACGTATTCTAGAATGTCCGCCATGACAGAAATAAGTCAGCTATTCGGTTGTCTTGCAGGCGGGGCAAGGCATATATGCCGAATCTGCGTGCTAGGGACTGTGAAAATCACGTACTCTAGTCACTGACAGCTCGCATTCTACAAACTTAAGACAACAATGAGCACCCGAGAGAAGTTATGAGATAGGCAGGCGGCGTACGTGATAGGTCAGCTTTGAGAGATCAGAAATTCTTCCCTGATAATGTCACCTCTCAGATCGTGACTTGTCCCTTCATAAATTGTCGGAGCTAATTTAGACCTAATTGTCACGTTGTTTTTACGGTTATGGCCCACGCGGAGGCCATAGAAAAGCGGGTCTTTGTTTATTTTGGAATGCAGTCACGATTATAAACAAGGGACCTCTTAAAACAAACAAGAACAAATGAGGACAGAGCGGTATAAAATCGTCAAACGACAACCCCAACAAAGTACTGGCAGCGCTAGACACAACCGTATGCTGACGTTTGCAATCAAGGGAGCCTATCGTACCCATACACGTAGCAAAGAGAGAGTCGAAAGTAAGGAAGATCTGCCATCCCTTTCTTTTAAACGACCCTAGTCTTCACACGGCTAGCCCCTGGTGTACCACGTGTGCATACAGCGAATCCCTAATTT
>SMGT01011862.1:811352-823430 GCA_004794575.1 Lanistes nyassanus | reverse complement strand
TGCCACGTTCCTTACTTTCGACTCTCTCTTTGCTACGTGTATGGGTACGATAGGCTCCCTTGATTGCATACGTCAGCATACGGTTGTGTCTATGCTGCCAGTACTTTGTTGGGGTTGTCAAGGGACCTCTTAACAGAGAACTTAAACGCCGGTGAAAAGAAATCATACATATATCTTGCTGAGATTTCAGGATTTCGGGCCACCACACTCCTTGAGTTCTCCAGTTTTAACCGAATCACGAAAACTGGCTGCACAATATACACGCATCCAAATATTGGATGTTTTAACGACAAGAGGAATGCAATGTCGGAAACAATAAAATTAGAAGAAAGTCCTGCGTAACGAAGGTGTGTCATCGACTAGCAAACCCTGCATACCTATAATCAGTCAAGACTTGCGAGGAAAGCCACAGATATATTGTGACGTCAAATCCATATCCGGAGTACAATGAACAGGTTTCCATCTTGACTTTCGACTCAGAATAGACGAGGAAGGGGTGTATTGGTCCAGGGTTCGGAGAGTGCAGCGTTTGTCTTCGAGAACACGAGCAGTCGGCGACCTAAGTAAGGTCAGTTCGAGTGGAGGTCGTGCTTATCGGCTGCCTCATTCACTGTTGAGGAGGGGTCGAACACGTCTTGTTTACAGCTGATAAGACTTGGCTACAAAATCCTGCACGGCAAACTCATTCACCTCTGTATAAGCCGACTTCTCTGCTTTCACCAGCAAGTTGTCTTTATTTTACAGCTGTCGCACAACAGTCTACATTTCGACAAAATCCATTGAAATACATCGAAATCCAAATCTCACCCATCTGCCGATTTTTTTTAGGGGTGGGGGTGATGAGAGAATGGGGTGGGGAATGAGGGGGTGAGCGATGAAGGGAGGAAGGGAAAAGGATGTGTATTAGGACGATCATTATTTTCGTTCAATAATCAAACATTTTCTAGCTTCACACAATCACTCTGAATCTATTTCACGCTTTGATTTGTTGTTCGCTACGTAATTCTGCACCTGCCTCAGCATGACAACAGACTCTCAGCATTTCCTAACACTGTGGAAATGTTGCCGTAGATTAGTGATCGTGCTGCGCATGGCACCTAGAGAATTTGAGATCGAAAATAACCCTTCTCCAAGAAAACACGATAGGACTGTGCAAATTCTGTGGCCCTTCATAGTCCCAGTATTAGCTGTAGCAGCTGTGATTGCCGCTGGAATCGTTCATTCGTTGTACTGGGGCGTTGTTGTGTTTATCTAATCTAGAACACTTTCTAGAAAGACACGTTTTAATTAGGTATATCTCGAAGCTTAAGTTTTAATTAATCAGTCTTATGTTTAGAAATAGAGAATAAGAAAGACATACAGAGTACTGAAGCTCACAGGCTCGTTCGCTTTCAAATGTCAACGGGTTAGATTAAAAGCAATTCTCTCTGCTGCAGAAATGATGACGTCACCAAAGCTCTCCCCAAAATAGTTGTCACACATCCTTTACAGCTCCCCGTGTGCCGAGCTGGATTGCAAGTAATTATCTTTGTCTTCGTGTTGTCTCTTGGATTTTATTTTTCCGTTAGCTTATTTGGTTTTTTTCTTTGGACTCGTGGCTGGAGTAGCATGACATGCAGCTACAGGGGATGATAATGGCTGGCTAGATGGTTGACTGGTTGGAAGGATGGACGAAATTAAACGGAAAGAGAACAATTCCTGCAGTCTAGTGGGATCATGAACAAATACACATTTCCTCCCATCCCCCAGCTCTTGCGCCTTAATCATCACCATGTCTGGTTCAGAGGGGAATTCCTTTCTCCTGTGCAAACGAAAATATGTAAACTATGCATGTACTCTATGATTCTTCTTAAGGACGCAAAGGTAGATACGAACGTTTATATATGCACCTAACCCAGTACTTGCCTTCGTGCACAGCCCTGTGACTTTTCCGGATTCTAGGTTCGTGCTTTAAAAAAAATCTATTTGCACAATATAATATGAAACCGTGTCAAACACGATGCAAGGCGCAGTGCATCACGGGTACCGAATCAAAGAAAGTATCGAAGAACAAACACCGGACTGTTTAATGGCCTTTGCCTTCAGTGGTATGATATTTCGTGATCTGTCGAGGTGGGACGTGTCCTTAGGGACTCGGCACACTAGCAGTGCGTCGCCATCTACAAACCGCGTCTCCGAGACTGTACGGAGATCGTCTATCGAACCAGTGATGACGACTGCAAACGGAGCTGTACGTCTCGATAGACAAATTGTCAGTAGGCGACGGGTCATCAAGTTGTTTGCTTACATAAAAGGCTGACGCGACATGTTCTTTGCCTTTGTTTCATTTTAACAAAGTCAGTGAAAAATGCTATTACATGATACATTTTTCCATTGGGCGTTTACCACAGACGCTGTAAATATTGCTGGGACCAAGTCTTACGATCTCCCTTGTATTGCTCTGGAGATACATTTCCGGCGTTGTGACCTTCCTTGACGCCAAATGATGCGGGTGTGTGTAAAAAGTTGTTCTACAATTCAATCAATTTTTTGTGGCACACAAAAATTTGCTAGCATTAGCATTGTGGTTTGTAATTTACGTTTTAACTTCCTCACGCTTTTTTTTTTGACAGTCTTAAAATTGACAGATTTTCTTGCCAAACGTTCTTTCGCACGAGGCATCATCTCCATGCTTAAAAATGACATTTACCATTTGGGGTTTGGGTTTTATATCCGATCCTGTCAAGTTCCATTTTCAGACATATCACGCCTTTAATACTAAGCACAGAAAAGCCACAAAACGGTAACTGCATGAGAGAAGGAAGATTGGGGAAGGGAGGGAACGAGATCGGTGAGGTGAGAGAGCGAGGGCAATGGACTGCGTCAGAGACAAGGTGAGACGTAACAAAAATACAAAGGGGAAAACCCACCAGTTAAGCGTTTCGCGCAGACAGGTAGGAGATAAATCCAGTTACATGTAGGTGTATAGTGTGATCATCTTGTGCCTGAGCCTGAGATCCCCAAGCTTGTCTCATCTTCGTACAATTAAGGTACGAACGTGTGTCTTTAATTACTGTGTAAGACGGCGAAGTATACTGTTAACTACGAAAAGCTTTTAGCATCCGCCAACCTCTGCCTACGATAATCCATCAACGGCTGCAGAAAACGACAGTGAAGTCGGGACACCATCATCTCCACAGATGACGGAGGGACGTACGTGGAGGGAACCAGATGATCTAAGACAAGGTCTTTACAGTTGTGTACGGGTTATACGTTTGGGGAGGGATTGTCTGGATTACAAGGCTGCGATAGAGATTACACATACTTTAAGGATTTACATACTTCCAAAAGATTCGCAAACGTGCGCACCAAAGACTAAAAGCATACCCCCCCACCCCCACACACACACTCCTTGCGCACCAGCGTGTGCACGTGCGCCACACAGTCTCGACTACATAGTCTGTCGGCACTGGTCATTCAACCCTTGTGTATAATTAGACCAGCATTAGAGATTAGTCATCTGACTGAATTTTGTAGATGCAAAGAATTTTTTGTATATATATTTCACAGTTGTTTTCTCTCAGGCACTTGTCAGAATCCTGACAGACTCTGGCAGTACCAGTTCATATCTATATTATAATTCTGCAAGTGAATTATATACAATGTAATTCACTTACGATCTGACGACGTCAGTGGGTCAAATTATACCATGTCAGCAGTAAAGATTAAAGCATGGCGAAAGCAAATGTTAGGTCAAGTAGATCAAAGACCAGCTAGGAACCCTTCGCAGTCTGCAGACAGTTATAACCAGGTCATTAATTAGGTCTTGCTCCAGTTCATCATGACAAGGAATTGAATTTTAGGTGTCACCCAGTGACTGGCAAAGGCAGAAGAAACTGAGGCAAAAAACAAATTTTGCACTGAGAGGCTTTATGAATCTTAATAGTTTGATTTTATAACTGCTTGATTATTTGTGTTGCCTTCAGTCTTTAGGTGCACATCTGCTGCAGTCTTTATTCTACAGAATACTACATCTGCTGCAGTCTTTATTCTACAGAATACTATAGTTTTATGCTATATAAAAATATACATAGGTAATGACCCCCATTCCGCCCACAGCACTCATTAAGATGAATCTACCCCTTCACCCCTGTCTCTCTCTCTCTCATACACACATGCATGCTCCATTTAACTGAAAGTACATATGTGCTCCATACTATTAGATTTTAAGTGTGCGAATAAACACAAGATCACGAATTCTGTCAAAATAAGGGAGAAATGTGTCCTTGAATATCAGGCTGCCAAACAAAGAAACAATAAGAAACAACAGTAAATAAGCTATCACAGCCTACTGCAAAGATATAAACTATGTGTAGTAATCAGTAATAAACTAGTAAAAATGTTATAAACGTAAATCATCTTCATTTTAAACTGCAACAAAGATGACAGCCATAACAAATGACTTGTCTAGTTCACTTCACAAGAACATATAGTGTTTGCAAAATGGAGACAAAAGTCCCCTGAATTTTTCTTAAAATATGGAATGGCACATAAAAGTTGTTTAGTATGCATCAAACAGAAAAAAAAGGTTTATGCAATGTAGATAGGGTTAAAAATAAAATTCTATACATAACAGTGATCTGGAAAATATGAAGACAAGGGTATCAGTGAATTTGTTTTTCAGGTATGGTGGTAAATCACAGTATTGCTTTTTACATCAAAATTTATAAGTATTCTGCAGAATTACAACAAAAATCTGCTTCTCGCCACTGAAATGTGGCACAAATCATAGAATGAAACAAATTAAAATGTTAGCTGTGCTGAGGACAGCCGTTCAAAGCAAAATGTTTAGAAATGATGCCAGTGATTCGAGATCGGCAATAGAAGCAAAAGTTGGTTTTACAGTTCCAGCAGCGCAGGTGATTGTTTTTGTCAACCTTGACATTTTCTTGCTTGCAGTTTACACAGTATATCAAACGTTCTTTTGCATCAGGCATCATCTCCATGTGAACCCTTACCATCAGTAAACCCTGAAATCAAAACAGCAAAATTAATTCACCAATTAATTCTGATCATGCAATTTTTTTTTAGCTCTACAGCATGTAGAACATACTTAGCAAAGTGCACACAAAATTCTAATGCAGCTAACTTGATTATGCACATGTTCTTTATACCAGCGCTTAATTACAGACAATACAGGCCATCAGTTGGTGCAGTAAACTGTTGTGAGTCTTTACTGCTCAAAGGAATTGAAAGACCAGTTGCACTTTGGCAGCCAGGTCATGGACATACGTAGTTTGAGAAACCACAACATCCAACCCGTCTGGATTCACCTTAGTTTTATGTTGTAACAGCGAACATCAGGGTGCGTGGAAATCCGTGCTTGTGCTGCCAAATGTCCACACAAGATGCCAGACGATGTGTGCAAAGCATACACGTGCATTTGACAAAGACAAACTCAATGGGTGAAAAACGCAGATGACTTGGATGCCCAAAACGACAGCTTTACAGGACAGAATGGCCACTGCCAACACTTTCCTGCAACAGCAGCAAGTGACTGGCATGGAACATGGACTGGTGAACAAATTCTCTGGACCTTAACCCGATTGAGCACCTGTTGGATGTGCGGGGCCTTGCTTGCAGGTAAACCACCCACCACTGACATTAACCAACTTTTCCTTTTGCTTCAGTAGGAGTGACAGGCGATCCCACAAATGACTCTGGGGATACTGGCTCAGTCCATGTGACAAGGGTGCCTTGCTAGTGTGTGGGAATACATTTTTGACGTGGATTATTCTGTGCTGCACCTGCTCCGACTTTTGTACACGTGGGTTGTGTCCTTCAAGGCAGGAAATCTTGCTGTTGCAATCAAACTAGCCTGTTGATGGCCATTAAATTAATGAATGAGGTACACTTCATCATTGTAAGTATCCGTTTGTGTTTTGACATCAGGTAGTAGTGCAGTTCCAAAGGGTCTTTCAATTCTTTTGAGCAGCATATTACTTGCAACAGGCGGACACCAAGCTCCGACAACATTGGTGGGCGACAACATGTCACCAGTTTTTTTTCTGAGTTTTCAGTTACTGTTACATGGGACTGCAGTAAAGATGCCCCCAACAAAAAGCAAACAGGTAAAGTATTCTGATCAACAGTGCTTTTTTAAAATGTCTTTAAAGTGTGTGTAAACCTAAACTACAAAATATCCATGCCTAATTAGTGTCATCGCTGGTTCATTTGCATATGTTATTTCACTCTGCGATCGACAAGTTCGATATTTCGGACATGTTTGAGAACAGCAGCCAGCAGGCCTATAGTGCAGGAATTTTGTAGGTAATAAAAGTATTAGCTGATTCTGATAGGCGCAGATCAGTTGGGAGGGGAGACAGAAGGTAAACAGTGAATTTTTATTTGGTACGCTGTCAGTTTCACAGACTCTTGTTGCAACAATGCCAGCTCCTGGTCACAGAAAAGGCACAACTACAAAGTATTCTGCCTGTTGGCTTTGTGGAAAACAGACTGGAGCTGAACTACAGTGGTCCTGCCAGCTCTGTCTTCTAGTCATTAATTACTTCATGTATTAATTTGTTACACAATTTCTTTCTTAATTATTGGAGCTTCCTCCCTGTGTTGTGGCTGAATTGTGAAAATTAAGCTTCTTACTGGAAATTAGACTGAACTCCTATGTATACCTGACAGTGGACATATTTCCATACTGGCTACTGGGGAGGGGCCCTAAACTATCTAAACATAAAATCTTACTCAGGGGAATGAAACCAACCTGAAGATATGGTCGTTATGCAGTTCCTGGATCTAGAAAGTGGGAGGATTTGTTCACTGGCCATTCTCAGGCATGATCCTAAGCAACGATTTCAAGAAATATCTACCAAAAAAATTGTACTTCAATAATTTGGCTGTGTAACAACACAGCGTTCTACTTATTTTCCAAGGTAGATTTTTAAAAAAAGGAGGAGGAGACATACCTCTGGAATGACACGTGGTCGAACAGTGGGTCCTGTGCGATCCTCCCCTGTCTGACTACAGCCATCACTGGCAAAATGACTGTACCCATAAATGATCTTGCCACACTGCCAGCAAAAGTGTGCCCCACAGCGACAGGTCATGTGGTTGCACCTGAGAACAGTCGCATAACACACACCTGTGCTGTGTAGAAAAGGTTGTGGTTTCATAGAATGGAGTTTGCTGCCTAGTGTCTGGTTCAGGTTTTCAGCTGGCCATATCACCAGTACAGCCATGAAAAAAGCTGATTATAGTTTTAGTGCTGTATCCCCTTGGCCAACTAATAGTCGTCAACCGACTGGGACTTAGGTCAATCGGTTTACGTTTAATAAGTAAAATTTCCCAAACCAACATTCCCACTCAATGTGAAAACATGCTGCATATGGAAAACTACCCACAGTATAGCACCCTGTCCCAGCAGTTTCGCCCCATTCTGTGCGACCCACTTCACTTCACACAGCTGAGTGCCTGTTTTTTATCTTCATTTGCTTTTGTCTCCATCTGTTGGTGTTGTCCTGATGAAGGAGTAATGCCCAAAACTGCTGGCTGTCTGTTTCTGTGTAGTGTCATGTAGCTTGGTTCAGTTCCTTGTTAGGTTAATTTCCAAGCGGTAGTCATGTGTTCCTTTTTACATTTCGTCCACACATTTTTGTGAACATGCTACAATGTGCAAAGCTCTTAATATGTATGTGAATCTCCAGAACAGATCTGATCATTTTTACAAACTCAATATTAAACTGTACAGAAATCTTGTATGGTGTAACGGGAAGAAACAGATGATTTCAAACAGCTAATTCCCTCTATAGTAATTTTTTCCTTTCATTATCTCTTACATTTGAAAATGGCCATCTTTTTCATTGACCATATTGATTCAACAGATATTGATTCAACAGATGCTGAAATGTGAGCATACTGTTCCAAAAGTCAACCTTCAGCAAAATAAAAAGTATGAAACTACATCTTTAGTTGATCTGAAACATTTAATGCTGGAACTAATGGACATAATGAAAAACATTCCACAAAAGCAACTGTTGCAGGTGTGTCATGTTGTAATGTGATTATCAATTGAATTTTGCTACCAATTAATTCTTATGATGGACTTGCATGTACTTTTTGCTCATGAAGCTGCAGTCATAATTTTCTTAGAACTAGAAAATGCAGATGCTAAATTTATGGACTCATTTAGGGAATGACAGTTTTATTTTATTGAAATTCACCAAAACTCATATGACTATGAGTAAAGACTGGTGGCCATTTCATCAACTGAAACTGAACTGTGTTAAGACAAAAAAAATCTAGCAGTTGTGTAAAACTATTCAGATTTGGGATTAAAGAAACATGAATGCATGTGGAAAATCATTAAGAGATTAGCTAGTAGTTACCCTCCATTTTTTTCCACTGATGCCCTACACTTTGGACAGCACACAGTCCTCCTGGAAATTTCTAATTCTGATTGTTTTTCCTCCAGCATCCTGCGCTTGGCTTCCACAAGCTTTTTCAAAGCATCTTTATTACTAGGCTGAACCCGCTTTTCTTGTTCCCGCAGAATATCTTCTTCAGACTTGCATGGAGTACCCTGCAACAACAGTGTGCAGTTTGAAAATATCTTCAGTCCAGTTGCAATCAACAATCATTTTTGATCTGAAAAAGTGATCTTTAAGCTACTGCCATACAGTTGCAGTTATAAACTAAGGAATACTTTTACTAGATGTTCCTGTATTCTTACAGCATCAGAAAACATACAGAGTAGATATATGATCACACACACACACACACACATATATATATATATAAAAGACACATCCATGCATGGTGTGTGTGTATACGTGCGTGGACTGATACTACTGTGTTTGCCTAACAGCATGACTGTACAAACCAGAGACAATGGATGTATGTACAACCACGCATGTTTTCCTCACCACTCATTGCTTTTTCTGGTCTCCCATCATTTCCAGTGGCTTACCTATTGTTGATTGACCACATGATGTTCATTAGGGTCAGCAGGTAGTTTAGCACTTTTGGCTATGTCGTATTCAGATAAGGAATGGTGTTATATATTGCTTTGGGGGTATTCATTTATTGGATTACTATTTCTCAATTTTATTTCACATGTCTTGAGATTTTGTTGTAGTTTCTTCCATTATCATCTTAAGTAAACATCAGGTATGTTTCACTGGGGAGTTCTGTGGAAGAATTAATTTAGGATAAATAACATTATTTATGTGAACTGTTCTCTCTTATGACCATGCAGGGCTGTTGTTTTATCTGCAACAGTATGTAACGGAGAGCTTGTTAAAGGGAAGCTAGAAGCACCCTTTTTAGAAGCTCCAGTTGCAGTAAGTTCCCCTAAACCATGACCGCCACAAATCTAGACTGTCTCTATGGAGTCTCCATATCAGCTGCTATTTTTAAGTGCATGGATTAGATAAAACCAAACTGCCATGATCAATATGCTTCATTCTGCTGAACATCATATAAGCCAAAGGATATGGAATAAAACCATGAAATTACATATCTAAGGGTAAGAATGTCTTTATTATTATGAGCTGCTTCGGTTTGGTGCTGTTAGATTCAAGTTCTTGTTCTTTGGCAGTAATAGGATCTATGTTTGAAAATGATGTTGATGCCCATGACTCGGGATTGCCTGAGAGATCGTTCTGCTCTGTGATGCCCGACTTGGGGTTGAAATTACAAAAAAAATCATATGAAACTTTACCTGGTGCCACAGCCGCCCACACTGGGTGCAGAAGCTAAAGAAGCACGAAAGGCAAAAGCCTAGGTGTAAATTAGACTCTGCCTCACAGATTACTACACGACTGCAGCGAGGACAGTAAGTTGTATCCTTCATCTCATCCAGCGTTCTCTGAAAAAGAGAGAAGCTTGCACCTGAACCAATTGACCAACTTACTACATCTTCAGAAGTCCAAGTGGCAGACTATTCTTGAAAAACTAGTTTACAACCTGATATTTGCACACAACAATGTATTTCATAAACTGGTTTCAGAAACCGCCTCATGTTTCACATTTAAAATCATGCTCCTTTTTTTAAAGTACAGCTCATGATCTCATTTAAATGGCCACCAAAGCAACATCACCAGTCAGGATGTTAAATTAGGAGTATGTTGTACATTTCACTGAACTGCTGCAAAGCACTACGTCTTCTGAGTGCAAAGGAAATACAAAAGTCAACCTGTGGGTCTGCATTTGTATTTGTTTATGCACAGTTCCGCAACAGCTTTCCCAAACTGTTTCTGAAAGGTCTGCAAATGTGACATGAAAATGTCACTACAGGCACTTATTTTCACAGTTTTCGAACTGCTTTTGGTGATGTGCTGATTTTAAAAGGATATCTCCAAAACAATTTCAAGCTGCACATCTGATGTTGCCTTAACCTTGTTGCACACTTTTCCAAAAATTAAAATAACCATACAGATTGAGTATAAACATCACCGCGATTGTGAACTGTAGGTCAAGAAATACTGGTCTGACTTTGTAACTGCCACACACGGGGACTCAGAAGTAGACATAATAAAACTATGAAGACGGGAGTGAAGGTTAGTTATCCTGAAAATCATTTGTTCTCAAATAACGATAGGGCTGATATTTAACTTTTCTTGCTTGTACTGATTCTGCAGCTTCTGCTGCATGAGCAGGAACGATGGTGAAGTATTCTCTACTTATATATGCCTGCAATGTTTGCTGCACAAGTACAGACATACCTGAAGAAATAATAAAAGTATACTAAAACATTTTCTTTTGCTATCAATGAAGTTCATATATATCTTCAATTATCACGGATTTTTGTTTGTGACCTATTCATGTTTTCATCCTTTCAGCTCTGCCTCTGAAGTTTCTGGAATAGCACACACTGATGTTCTTTGTGTAACAGACTGCTTTTGCCAGCAACCCTGTGAAAAGCTAGATGCAAAATCCCTGACAGTGTGCATGGGGTGAACTGTCGGTCACAACCCAGGTTTCTTGGGATTCTGTTGTTAATCAATATCCCTTTGTGGTGTAACGTTTCACAGGGGTCATTCCATCCCTTGCAGATGATGAGGACACATCGAATACTGACAGCAGAGATGAGCACTAGTGGTTATACTGAAATGTCTTGAAGATTTTGGAGTTTACGCTGAAATATCCTGAAAATTTTGGAGGTTATAGCAAAGATTATATGTGTATAGCTTTTTGGTTAAAGTGACACATTTTCTGCAGGGTTAGAGTTGTAAACGCAGATAATTGTTTCAGTTTTGGGGTGAACATAGCGAAAGGCTTAGGAAAATATTTAGGTTATATACAGATGGTATTTTTTGTAAAAGGTGTTGTGTTAGCACTAGCACAATCACTGACCACAGACGTATGGCAGACAAGACATTAAACTGCACCAGGCTACATGTTCAAAAGTGAAAAAACTTCGTATCCGAAGCAGAAACAGCAGGCGGTCAGTCAAGCCGATGAGGTGACCTGGCACAAGGTCAGATCTGTGACCAACAGATGACTAGGCGAGGAAAGAACTGAATCGGACACCACTGGCGATGTTGAGATTCACACCTCTCTTCTCGCTTGCTGACCAGCCCCTTTGTTCTGTACAGCAAGCAGCGCATCCTCTTTTTCTGTGTCGGTCGGTAGCTGTGCCAGTTCTTCAGCGACAATAACTGTTATATATTTAGTTATAGTAAACTTCCTCTTTTGTGTATCTGTAAATATAAACCTATTTTTCAAATTTGTTTTCTTCTTTCTTAAATTACTGTCATAACTATCAGTTGTTGGTAAGATATTCCACTTCGCGAGAATGTTGCGTAAGAGTTAACTGCAGTGTAGGTGTGTGTGCAAGTGATCAGAGGCACTACTAATGTAAAATATGTCAGCCACACTTTGTCAGAAACTTTCTCACATTATGTTGAATGGTCTGTGCAAAACTTGTTTTTGAAAACTTGATAGCACTAGTTCTGTGTACTTACTTGCACAGAAAGAGTTTCCCAACGAGTGTACAGGTCTGGTGAAAGAACTGTCTGCAGAACATCAGGAGAGACAATAGTCTCACATTTAGGGGCTGGGCATCTGTGTGAAGATGTCAAATTT
>SMGT01011862.1:796433-810410 GCA_004794575.1 Lanistes nyassanus | reverse complement strand
CCCAAAGGGAGCTGACCATACCTAAACACGTAGCAAAGAGAGGGCCGAAAGAATGGAACTTGGCAGATCCTCAAAAAGATCTGCCATCCCTTTCTTTATAACGGCGCTATTCTTCACACAGCTAGCCCTCGGTGCACAACGTGTGCATACAGAGAATCCATGTTAATGAAATCAGCCCGCTCACTAAGCGTGTGTTGACAACTAGGATTCAACGACAAACACAACATATGACAAATACATGAAATCCAGTATCCTTGTTGGAGTTATCTTTCAATAATTTAAGCGCTCTGTCCTCATTTGTTGTTTATTAGTTCTTGCTGAGCTCACATAAGAAGCTGGATTGTTCCTTCCTTGACATGCATATTACAGTATGCTGCCATGCAATCAGAGCAAAAGTGGTGAAAACAGGGCCGGAGGCGAAAAAAATGAGATCCATGCTTCTCCTCAAAGCACAGTCCACAGTCCTGCACTGACTGGCAAAATCTTACTGATGCCTTGTGGTTGCTGTATCTGCAAAGTGTAAGAGAAATTGGAGTCAAAACCCAGCGAAAACTGTTTCTTTGCAGCCGCTTGGTGTTCTATACTTGATCAGACAGAATGACCTGATTCAGTTCATTTTTTAAAAAACCCACAAACAACTGGTCACTTTTAGTAAACAAAAAACAAGCACAACAAAGTGGCTGTTTGAAGAAAAACTGCTACATAAAGCCCAAGTGAAAAGTGAAGAAATTGCAGATTTAAAACTGGTGCAGCTTTTACTTCATACAACACAAAGGCAATTTTATTAAGAGCTGTTTGATCACCTGTCAAATTAAGTTCTGTAACACTCAAAATTACTGACTTTGTTCAAATGGGCAAGCACATACTTGGAAATATTTTTCACTATTTTCAAAGCAGAGGATGTTGCTGTGCAACCACATCCAATCTGGACAAATAAAATGCATGGCAACCTCCCCAAACTAGCAAGCAAAACAAGACTTAAGTCAAGCCATGAATCTCCCATAGACAAGCACGTGCAATGAATTTCAGGCTACACCGGCACCTCATGAACCCATTCCTAAGATGGCAAAAAGTGTACTGTATAAATTTTTATGATAGAAACTCTACCGTTTTAAATGATAATATTAATCACTCAATGCAAATCTGATGCCTGCAGCACTTACTGTAGCATGGTGTGTACTGCATGCCCTATGTCGTTACAGTCAGGCACAGCACGGTCATCCTCTATGCTGTCCTCAAAAGCCCCTGTAGGTGTCAGCACAATGCTGTGCTCGATGCCAAGAAACCTGTGACAAAATTATTTCCTGCTCATAATTTTTTTTTAAAAAGCAGGCTGCTGTGAAAATGGCATTTTCATTTTTGACTCTGGTCAATTTTTTCAGTTGCCAGGTACCAGCGTCCTGCTATTAAAAAATTGAACTGCAAAAGCCCTAAATCAGCTGTTAACATGTAACACCTCCCCAACAAAAACACAAATCTGTTTTTATGTCAGATTCAGAATTCAGCTAAAAGGCAACAGAGTTTCCATCATCCCATTTACAGTCTACATATACAAACCATAAAGCCTCTTTCTCAAGCCAGTTCATCCAAGTGAAAACAATAGGCAGGTTTTGGTTGTCTTGCCACAGTTTGTCCAACTGCTGGCAAAGAACAGAAAGCTGTTTTCCGCTGAGCCAGATACAGGATAGTGTGAATGATGGAGGCCTGTGAGATGGATAGTCCAATGGAAATGTCAAATCAACACTCAGTGGATGAAGGAAGCTGACTTTAAATGATCCAGTCCATTTTTGACCTGAAAACAACATCTAAAACTGTAACTGTCATGACATTGAATTTCTCATGCACCCGATTTGCCTAAGTTCTTGATGCCAATACTGCACTAAATGGTACCCTGTCAGCTTACATAACTAAGCAAAATTGTCTTCTAAATCCTTGGACACCAGCTGTTGCCATTATTCACAATATATGGAACATCTAAGTTAGAAAACCACCCCTGAAATGTACTCCAGGATGAAAATACATCATCATATCCCATGCCTTACCTGAAAGTGTGCGTTCAAGGCTAATGCCTTGACCAACTTGTGGTGCCGCACCAGCGACAGAGGCCCCCTCTTCAGCACTGTTTGGCTCGTCCCATGTGGGCATCCAGATGTCAACCTGGCATTCTTCCGCATTTGTCTCCATTGGTACTGTAACCTGCCCAGATCACACATGCAACACACATTGCAGTCTGGCTATTATTAGTCCTGATTATACAGTGCATAAGAAATCAGTTAATGTGGCACCATTCTAAATTCTTACCTTGCACATCCCTATTTGGTGCCATCAGGTTAAGACAAGAATTAGCAAACACCAGCAATTTTTTTCTTGTTTCCTGCAGCTCATGTTAACCACACAACACTCTTCATTTAGATTTGCTATATGTTGGTAATGAAATATGAAGCAGTACAGGTAACAAAACTCATTATTACAAAAGAAATCAATTTGCCCAACTCCATATTGTGTTCTTGATCAGCGTGTTTCTGTTTTGTCTGATTTGCATTGGATAAGAATTCGCTGTGTGCATTTTTCATGTCCCCTAAAACTCGCGTTAAACAGATGCACCGTAATATCTATACTTAAAAAATAAGATAGACAAACATTCTTGTTAAAAAGAAAAACAAGTGACTGCCGCTTGGAGAAAATCCAGATTAAAAACAGGGGAAGTGAACCAAGCTAGAACATGACAAAGACGAAGACAATCTACATCTTTCGGGGCACTACTCCTTCCTCAGGACAACACAAAAATGACAACAACAAAAAAGAAAAAAAACAAAAACAAAAAGATTTAGCTGCGGTTGATGTTTGGCACACAAACTGGGTCGCAGGAAAATCTTTTTGTTTTGGTTTTTGTTCTTCTTTTTTCGTTGTTTTTGTGTCATCCTGAGGAAGGGGTAGTACCCCAAAACATGTAGATTGTCTTTGTCATTGTCCTGTTCTACCTTGGTTCAAAGGTTCTTGTTTTTAGTGAGTGGGAAGGTCTTATTATCTATTTACAGACTCGGGGCACCATAGGACTCAATCCCATACAAAAAATACTAACATTAAATAAAATGATTACAGAGCAAATTACTAAACCCTTTTTTCTTTCTCTGAGCAACATCCTGCCTGATGCATTATCACAAGGCTGGGTACTGAATACTTGTGATACCTGTATGACATACTGCCCATAGCCACTGCTGTCTGGTTCTCTGAGCACACGAATTCTCTCCTCGCTGTCCCCTTCATATATTGATTGCAGTGCAGTGACCTGAGGACATATTACATGTGTACATGGTTTCATATTGTTTTGGGTCACAATTAAGGTCAGATTGAACTGGCAATCCTTATTTTGGTAACTACTGATGACATGTCTCTATAGGCCCAGCAGGTTCTTCGCAAGTTCGCATCCTCTGGAAATACTTTAATTGCATCTTCTGCCTGTTTGTCAGAGAGAGAGAGAGAGAGGCCCAGAAAAGGATGACAAAAGTGTACAGAAGACACTGCTAAAACTATATTACCGCAGTCAGATCTTAGTTGTTCTTTTATCAACTTGGTTGTTTTCAAATTTACGTAACTGACAAAAGTAACAGCTGTTTAAAAGAAATTTGCCACTAAATAAGTAGGACACCGCGAGCTCTCACAGATTTTTTAAAAGATTATATATATATCCCCTCCACACTAACATTTTATAACCTCGCACACTTCTGAAAATCCTGCCACATCACACATGTACTGATGTACAGTTAAGACTGGGAGCCTTAAAGAATTTTGAAGCTATTTAAATGGCTCACCATCCATTTCCAGTATTAATATGGCAGAATTCAATTAGCCTTGGGCAAAAAATTAAATGAGCAGAGCAGGTATTCAATGCTAGAAGTAGCACACGGGTATTTCTTTGATCTGGGGTAAAATTTTAACTTTACATTTCGTTTACTTTTCTTTTTTGTGGACAGCCACTCAGCAAAATACATCAGCGTATCGAAAGGCCAGAGGGGGTCTAGGGTCCACGGATATAAGTTATAACGCTTGTACTAGTTCAGTAGCTGTAGATAGATATTTAATATTATACCTCATCTTTCTGCTCCGCAAAATTGCCTTCTTTGAAGGCATAAAGGAAACCATCTCCATCGCTGAAAGCTTCTGATGCTACCTTCGTGCAATTCGCCATGTCGATCGTCCTCTTGAACTTCAACTAGATCAGTGTAAATAAAGATTTTTTTAGTGCATATGCACTAAAAAAATTTGGTGTGACACTGTCGATTTCCTCTTTTTTTTTTCCTTCAGTCTATTGCTTTTGGGCGATTGACACGGATCCTCCTTCATGGGTCCCTGGCAACACTCATGCAGGCCACTTAAAGTGTATTAGTTATTAAGCTTGAAAACAGTACTTTCAATACGAAGACATTAACACAGCTTCGAACGAATGAACGTGCACATCACGCACGAGTGGACTATGTACAAGTCAGATCAACCTATGATCGTTTGCAACATATTGTGCAACGCTTCTACAAGTCTATATGGGTCATGTGCAAGAGGTCATGTGCTAATTTACTTCTTGTGGGGATCACTGTCCTTTAATACTATTTAATTTTCATTTCGAAAAGCAAAAGTTTCAAAAATGTAAAATAACGGGAAGGAGATCTCCATTCATTCTAAACTTCTTCCTTCGGGCTTGCATCAATAATACCTAAAGAACTCCCGGGCGAAACTGTGATTGGTCCATTTTGGAACCTAGTCTGACAGTGAGGTTTTTTTTTGCTGATCACCGAAT
This sequence comes from Lanistes nyassanus, assembly GCA_004794575.1. Lineage (NCBI taxonomy): Eukaryota > Metazoa > Mollusca > Gastropoda > Architaenioglossa > Ampullariidae > Lanistes > Lanistes nyassanus. The sequence continues at coordinate 805,618 of SMGT01011862.1, read as the reverse complement.
GGTCGAGGAGGTAAGAATGAACTAAACATGGACCTCACGTGTTCGTGTTTCATGCATAGATAGTGCAGATGGATATATTGTATTAAATTTAATGTGTTTACATTTCCGCTCGTGGTGCACGAAGAGGTAAATGAAGCAGGACTGCCCCTAGCCGGAATATTTAAAGTTAATTTGGAGCGTATTCTCGCACAGCCTCTGCCCGCGAAAGAAGGGGAGATAAGCCGACCTTTTGGAAAATATGAATTACAACTGTTATTTTGTATTTGTAAACATATGCATCACGTTGTGCAAGATGCATATTTAGCAATTATTGGTACCCCAACTTCATCCCGAAAGTTTATTAATACTCTAAAGCTGAGTCTTGTTTAAAAACAGTTAAGTTTTACAGATGATAGATCTCTCTCCTACTACTAGTTACTAGTAGCAGTAGCTACTAGCAGTTACTACTAGCAGTAGCAGTTGCCGAGTTCGACGGACACAGTGACATGAAGCTACCCGCAGGACTATGAGGAGAATGTGGGAAAACGGGAGAAGAGGGGAGTGGGTGGTTGTAAGGGTGCTGTTAATTATTAGGTTTTGGTCAGTGCTTGTGTGAGAGAATGAGGTCAGATTGACTATATTATTCCATAATCACCCTTTTGATGGGAAGTGAATAAAATGCTAATGCAGTGTATACTGTATAGTGTATAGAAATGCAGTATTACATATACAAAACAAACACCACAATACATGTAATACTACGTTAATCAAGTGGCATGGCCAGTATCATAGACCACTGCTACTATTGGTAGAAACACTTTTTAAGTTTCAAACCTAGGAAGTTAAATCTATGTGAGACACTAATTGTGCTATAGTGACTGGAGTTAGTCTTCATTACTTTAAAATCCACTGAAAATGCATTTAACATGGTTGGGTTATTTTCTTCTGGAATATGTCACTTCAGTTTGGAGGCTTTAAAAAAAAATTTGGCTGTCACACTTACAAAGTCCCCATATACTTAATTATTACTTTGCGCATTACTTTCAACCTGTGTTCTAGACAAGTTGACTGCACATCTGCTCGCGATATACTGCTAGTGCTGCAGGGTGTGTCAGTAAAAGGCACTCCAATAAGTAAAAGTAAGCAGGTTAAGGTCATAGACGTGCATATATGTCTCTGGCTAAGGTTAAGTAAATGGACTCACAAGGTGATTGAGAGCAGTCCTGTACTTTCATATTTTACTCAGAAAGAGAGAGAAAGAGTGTAATGGGGTATGGCTTATTTTCATTGATGTACAATCAGCAATATTTATAGTTCCATGGAAAGAAGCAAGTCCTGGCCAGTCTTGAATTGAAAGTCACTGAGTCAGTGGTAGTTTGACATCATGCAAAAGCACAGTCTGTCAAGTTCAGCAGCTGCATGGATCATCAATAGCAGTTCAAAAACAGAGCAGGTTTTTTAGATGAACAGAAAATGGATGAGAAAAGCTGGGCGCTGTATGAAAAGTCTAGAACTGGATGAAACCCTATTCACTTGCTTTAAATAGGCTGTGACAAATGGAAGTCCATGTGTGGAGCAAGACTATTGAGGCAGTGTGGAGAGTGGTAGCTTCCCTGAGTTAGGTACAACAAATTTCACACCTTACAGCACACACTGCATAGCACTAAAATTGCCACTGTGCAGGTTGGGTAGTGTAAATCCATGTTTTCCTTTACCTTTTTTTTTTTAAGGGTGAGGGTCTGTGTGTATGGGTTGGGGTGGGGGTTGGTTCTCAAATATTGCTCACCTGCCAGAGGTGTTCTGTCATTTTTATACTTTAGTTCCATTTTCATGAATTTTGGGAGTTATAATCACGAATTTATCAGCCCTGCATCACAAAAAAATCTGATTTTGATTTTTTAAATTTAAGACAACCATTAATATAAAAAAATGTTTTTCGTTGTCCTCTACAATTTGTTTGCAGTGAATCTGTTGTTGATTGTGTTTGTTATGTGTTACATCAGAAGTGTGCATTCATAATACAATATGTTTCAATAATTATTCTTTTTTGATTATAATTTAAAGTAAATCACATCTATGGTCGGTCGGACAAGAAGTGGGACAATTTATCTAAAATCGGCTCGGAAAATGGAGCCATCAGCCTTCCCGCAGAAAGGTAAGCATCCTAATTAATTAAACAGGCTAGAAAACTGGTTTTCCAAACGTTTGCAGGAAATGCAAAAAGTATTTTTGCTTATATGGCAACATTTTCCACTGCTAAATGATTGTCAAAGTTAATTTTTAGGCACATCTTGATCTTAGTAAAGCTATGTTTTAATCTGTTGAAGTAGCCAAAGAGATGTCAACTTCGGTAGTTTGTTGCATTCAGAAATGCCTTAGAATTGTTTGAGACAATGTAAATGCAAGTGAGTTCCACACAAAAGAGCCACCAATCACCAGTCAAACAGGGAATGCTTCAGACACATCATGAAGTCAGCTTCAGATGTCACACCACAAACAGGTTTGGTTTTTAACTTTTAGGGACAGAAATGCACTGTTTTTGTCTGTTCCTTACTCTTTCAACATACAGACCAGGTTATTGGAATCTGAAGACCTGCACAGAACTGTGTTAACAGTCCCCTCCACAACCACCACACAGTACATAGCCCTTGTCACACAGATTACCTTTATCCTCCAAAACACCACCAACACCAGCAGCAGCACAACAGAAAGTTTAGGTATTCATAAACAATTATTTAAACTGTACATGGGAAAAAATAGGTGAGTGCTACAGGAGCTAGCAATTTTTTTTTGGGGGGGGGGAAGGGGTGGGCCTGGTGTTGGGAGCCTTCTGTCTTTGAGGTACACCTAGCTTTGTCTCTCTATTCTCTTTCAAAATTGCCTTGGTTTAGCGACCAATTAGTATTTTATGTCAAAAGAAATTTTGAGTCTTCAGACAAATTTTTTTATAAGGTAACAACAAAAGAACAGAACCAATCTACAAATGACAAAGAGTGAATGTTTCTGGGCAGTACCTCTTCGTCAGGACAACACAGATAATGACTATAAACAGGCGATTAACCAAGTGCACGTGAAAAGATGCTGAAGAGGACATCTCTTCCTACACTGTCCATATGCTACTTAACTTGGTTAAGTGCTTATTTTTAGTTTTTATCTGTTTGTGTTGTCCTAATGAAAGGGTAATGCCCCCAAATATTGACTTTGTCATTTTAAGCTTGGACCAGTTCCTTTGTTGTTCCAAGCAGCCGTTTTTGAGATTGTAGGGAATTCTAGCCTATGCGCATGGGTGCATGAACAAATGCACATGCCATGTGTGTGGGTGCATGAACAAATGCATATTCTATGTGTGTGGGTGCAAGAACACGTGCACATGCCTGTGTGCATTCTTGTGTGCATTCACTTAATCTTAGAAATACTTGATTTAAGTGTGTGAATTTTTTTTAGGGGGAGGGGGTTTGTAACATTTCTTCTTATTTTCCCCATTGCAGATCAGTCCTTCTGATAAATGTTTCCTGTTTTAAAATTTGTTTTAGGTATGGTACCAAAACAGAACCAAATAAAAGAAAAAAAAGAAAAGAAAAAGAGACGAAAGAAAAAAATGAACCAAAACGAACGCAGGAAATGGAATGATCAAAGGAGACGTTTTCTTCTAGATCTTGCTAAAGCTGATGCTGATGGTAGGGAAAAAGGCTACCTGTTGGAAGCGCTTAAAGATTTTAAAGTCTCTACAGAGAACCAGTTGTTAAGGGCACTTGCCAGACTCGGTGTCAAGCATTACAACGGAGCTATCATTCCAGACTCATACTTACCACGCTGGAAAAGATACCGCGTGCTATTGCGGAAGAATTTATTTTTTGCCAGTAAAGATGCTGAGAGCTTTTCAGGAAAGGTGCGTAGTCATGACGGCCATTCGTCAGCAACTCCGCGAAATGTTCAGACTTTGCGCACCACTGACAGTCATAATCATAGCATTCAAGCATGTCCAAATGCTGGACCATCAAAGAATTCAAAGGCACCTAGAGCTACGGTATCATCTTCTGATGCTGCCTGCATCTCATTTGATGATAGTGGCAATGAACACAATGTTGGTGTGGTACCCAGAGCTGAAAAGTTCAGCAGTAGTAATACCTGCTTCCACAGTTTCCCAAGAAATGGCAACCTGGAGAAGGGGAAGGACAGCTGTCATACAGTGAGTGACCAAACGGTTAGAGTCAAGGTTTCCAAGGAGAAAAAAATGAACCAGAGATTTGACCAAAAAAAGAACGTGGAAACAAAGTTAAGCAGTGATGTTCAAGTTATCTGCAAAGAAGAAAAGAATAAAGATTGGAAATATACTTGGTATCCCGAGGATGGAGTCACTACTAAAAAGGAGAACGGTGAAGTTGTGGATGTTGATGGAGATCCTAAAGATGATGCTATGTTAACACAGGAGGACAGTGACATGTTGGATGCTAACAGAAATTCTGATAGTGATGTTAGACTTGTCTCAGGAGAAAGGCAAGCATATTCTGCAACAGCTGATGGTGTATGGCTGTGTAGCGTGGTCAACTGCTGTGCAGTTTTCAGCAGTAAAGAAAAGCTTACAGAGCATCTGAAGGATAGCAAGCATTCACCATGCAACCCTAAAGTCGGGCTTCTCAACGGAAGTTTATTGTCAAAGCCATTCTCATTTATGTGCTCATCCTGTGGGGAAATATCAGAGGTATGAACATGTTTTCAGTGTTTTGGCTTATCCATATACAGAATTGACTCTTTTGGTCTGTCTGCCTGTCCTACACCCAGATCATCCAGATCACGCTTTTTCCTGTTGTGCTGCGCCTCTCTCGCTGCATGTCTGTCTAAATAAATGCTTCGTGGATACGTCATCCCAGAAACAGATGTCGCATCATCACCATTTACTTCCCCAAATATTATATCACAGCATCAAGAAGTCTCTCATCACCACAACACCATTTCCCATTTTGCTTCTTCAATCTGCTTAAATTATGTAGTGGTCTTCTTGATTTTAAAAAATCTATTGCTTCCATCAAAATAGTTCACCAGAAGCCTTGACACATTTAGTTGGTTTACTTCCCTTTAGTCACCTATTGCATAATTAAACCAAGACCTGGCCCAGACTGTTAGCCGTGTTGAGTACAAGGATGACCACTTTGATAAGTTGACATCATGAAGTCATTATGCAGTATGAGTTGTGTTAACACACAAGCTTGAAGTCTTCCTCTCCTGCTTTAACTACATAGAGATGGTGTCAGAAGTGGGCAAATCAGCCTGCATATGTGAATGCATGCACATGCACATGCACACACACAGCTAAAAAAAGCCACCTATGGAGTCAAGAAGGGAAACTGGGCCAAAATAAAAATGACAAGGGTAAAATTGACGTTTCTGGGCAGAGCCCTTTCATCTGGATATCAGCTACAAAACAAACCAATAAACAAGTAGAAAAATACTTAGCTGGAAAGGTGCTAAGCCTTGACATTACTGTTCACCTATGCATGACAAGAGTGAGGCTCCTTACAGCCTTTTCACATGATTGGTCAACCACTTTCCACTTTAACAATATGCATGCACACACATGTATTCATGCATGCACACATGCTAACACATGCGCATGCATGTGGAAAAAACAACCACTTGCCAATACACCTGCAGGCAGGTGTGTACACACCTGGGTGCACAGAAGCATGCAAATAAGGGCTCTCTTACACACACATAGACACACACACTTACACTTAACACGTGCTGACCTGGGTACTGGGCCATGTCATCTAGTAAATAAATAACACTTTTAAAACAGATTCCTTCAGGTTATGTGCTTGTCAGAACCATGGCTGTTGTAACATGACCATTTTCACCTGGTGCAAAAATTCTTTGTGCTCATGCAAAATTAAAGATTCCATATGTATTAGTATAAGATTCACATGTACAATGAGTCCTTGATTTTTCTTTACTGACAGAGTTCACTGTTGTGTCAAAAGCACATCATCACAGCTTTTCACCTGCCAATCTTGCCGCCACTGAAGATCGTGGCATTTGCCTGCCCCTATTGTCTGTCCTTTTTCTCAGACCGGAGGAACACACTTGTCCACATGGCTCGCCTTAACCATCACGATGTAGCTTTGCGTTTTACAGGTAATTTTAGTGGTGTGGCACACTTTTGTCTGACAGCCTTTTTTCTGGGTTTTGTAATTCAAAGAAGCCTAACAGCAAGAAAACAAATCAAGAAACTTTGCCAGTCACTCGAATGCAAGAACTAAAGCAAATCACTGGAAACAAATTTCTATAACAGTGACACTTATGCATAAATACTTTTCAGAAACTCATTTTTCCACTGAAAGCTATTTGTAATGGATAAGTTTTTGTCACTTCTGTGACGAAGGGTGGGTAGAGGTTTAGAATACTTGTAAATGAAGTTGTTAGGGGCCCCATCAAGCCAAGCTATGCTAGTCTCATCGTTCATTGTCCTTCAATGAAAACTATTACCTGTAAAATATGCATGACCATTTTTTGCCCAGGGAAAGATAGCATAGCATAGAGATTTATAAAATGTTTGGCTGTTCTGTCTCACTTTAATAGCAACCCAAGGTAGAGGAGCTGTGGGAAGAGAGTGAGAGAGCGATTGTGGTGAAAATCAGAGGTGTGTTTCAAGAGCTGAAAGGAAAGTGATCTCCATGTGACAGTGGAGCTGTAGCATCAGCTAGGAAACCCAATGGGTAGTTGCACAAGGTGTTAAACACAACAGTTGATGGAGTTAAATGTCAACTTGTCCCCAGAGCTACAGTGTCAGCTGGGAGAGTTTGTCCTGTTGGTATGCAAAGGATATGAGTCAGAGCAGCATTCCATTGTTCATGTCTTGACTGAAGGTTTAACATGATTTTGTCTGTGTGGTAGATATTTCAAGAAGATGACAAGTTATTGTGATGGTATTCTTGTCTAGATGACAAGCCAGGCAAGGCTACCCCAATTGCCATACCGCAGCAGTTTGCCATGGAGTTGATCAAGCGTTGTGCTGCAGAGACCACCACAGTGAGATGCCTGGACTGTAACACTGATGTAAGCAGTCTTCACCAGTGGAGCTTCCATCAACAGCAGTATTCAGAGACACACACCTGTGTTGCCTATTCGCCTCACACTGTGGCAAGTAACTTGAACAGTATGAGTGTGTGTCTTCTTATGTGCTTTGCTTTATATAATGCTGCATTTATTATTCTGTTTCAACATGTTGTTGTTCAAGTCAGAAATAACTATGTAAAGATCTTTGTAAGGTCTGTGTGATGGTAGTTTTTTTCCCCATGATGAGTTCATGTGGCATCACCAAGAGGTGTTCTGTCTCCTACCCATGGTGGCTTCAACATCACAAACACTGGATATTGCTTCCTCTATATCTGTAGTGTATCCTGCTTCACAAGCAAGATCATTTTAGGTGGTTGTGCACATTTACGGTTTACGTGTATGTCAGCAAGTTCTTCGTCTAGACAAATGTTGAAATCATTATTCTTATAGCGCAGTAAACATATTTATAAACATGTAAACACTTGCTCCTTACAGGCCAACATGGTGGCAAGTCTTCTGTGTGACAGAGAGTGCAGCAGCTGCACACAGATTTTATTCCTGTCGCCAGGCATGGAGGGTGAGCATCGGTGTTCTGAGCACATGACGGGTACGGCCACAGGACTGAAAGTCTCAAGCTTCGCAGAGTTTGTGCGCAGGTGTTCTATCGGACCTCCATGCCTTAGATCAGGCAGCGACAGTGATACAGATCAGGATGTTTAAGAGATTTTATTTGCTTTGTCTGGTTCTGTTCTGACTGGTGCTTTGCATGTTTGCCTTTAATGCTGAACTCCACCTCACTCCTACCTCGCCGGTAAGGTCAATTTGTTTTTGAACAAAATATTTAACTTCTTGCATATATCAATAACAATGTTGGGGAAAGCTGACGAGATCCTTAGTTTGTGCAACCTGTGAACAATTCACTTAGCCTTAAAGGAAGGGTGTCTGCACCATAGACTGATTTAAAAGGAGCATGTTATGAGCAGCATTCTTGCGGCTGGCAGTTTGGATTGTCGATTCTTGGACATCTCAGATTCTTAACTATAAATTAGGCAAAATTATTTACCCTGTTAGAAATGTGTTTTGGTACAGATTTGTACAAACTAATCAACCTTTTATGGTTTTGATGCGAATAAATGCACAATGATGAAAAATTGTATGAGTTTCTATTCCATTCAAAAGTTTATCAAATATGTTTACGTGGCATGCTGGGGTGTGTGTATAAGAGACAATGAGACGCAGGAATGCTTCCTTACACTCTGTAGGTGTGATGATCTGCATAAGCTGGCATCAAATGTTTTCCCCACTGTGCACGAGCTTCTAAAGGCCGACTACTGTCTAAGGGAGACAACCAAAATCAAGGTGTACCTGCGGGGAAATGGTTGCGAGAGTTGCTTTCGTTCAATCGCTGTCAGTGGCTGTTGTGTAAAGACAGCTAAGGGAGTCACTCTGCGACAGAGCTGTGTAAACAAACACACTATTTTTAGTTTATTCACTAATGGTGAATGATGAATTACTTTTCTTCTTTTTTTTTTACCCCAATAATCTGAGTAAAGAGGTGATGGGGGAGGGCTGTTGAAGGTGTGCATGGTGTATATACACTCATGACAGATCGATCTGACTAAAACTTCTTGTTTCTATGCAGGCGAACACTTATATTATTTCAAGGCTTTATTCAGTAATGGTGAATGAAAAAGTACTTTCGTTGTTACTTTTTGACCTCGGTAATCAGGAGAGATGTGGAGGGCGGGAGGGGGTGTTTGAGCTGTGCATCGTGTATGTACACTAATGAATATGACACCTGGATTTGACTTAAAAATTTCAGATTGTACAGCAGGCACAAACTCCACCAATGCCCCCCGCTGTAGCATGGGATTCATACCAGCAGGACGTGGAAAAACGTGGGGGAGTGGCGAAAGTTTCTGTGTAGAAAACTTCTTGTAAGGAAGCATGACGTCGCCAGCGAGTGGCTCCAAGCCGTAGAAATAATTTTACACGGCTGTTAGGAGTTGTAACGTATAAGTACAAATAGTCTCGGATTCTAGCTGCACGGGGACGTGCAAATAGCCACTGCCCTTGGCTTTTTGTATTTGTAGTTTAGATACCCGCCCAACCCAATGGGTAAGATATGTGTGTGTGTGTGTGTCGGGGGGGGG
>SMGT01011862.1:608801-796411 GCA_004794575.1 Lanistes nyassanus | reverse complement strand
GGGGGGGGGGAGAATTTACTATTTTTGGTGATAAGGGACGTACAGTGGGGGCAGAAAAAGGGTGATTATTTTGAAAGGACTGGTATTTGAACACGGCGCCCAGTGACTTGTTACTGATCAGCGATTACAGCTAATGACGATGTATGCACATGAATGACAAAATAAGTAAAGTTGTGCACGCACTAACGCACAAATAATTTCTGTATTTAGGATAAAACAGATTCCCGACTGTTAATTGATGTTACCCACTATTGGTATCCATTACTGAACCGACTAAACGTACGGTTGGCATCCACAATGTACTCCGCAAGTACGAATTTTAAAATCCCAGTGGCACCGTGGGCAGGATGTTAGCAAACTCAGTGGAGGCAGTCTGGCTGCAAGGTATGGCCATAACAGCGTGATCCACAAAATCCGATGTTAACAGCATCTTGCGCTGAAACCTCGGGGGCAGAGTGAATGGAAATCAGAGACTGTGGAGGCAGGGAGAAAAACTTATGAAAATGTCCTTTGGGAAAATAGGGCTAAACACTTCGGAACGTTTATCAAAGGCTCTGGGGCTCTGATGGTACCAGTTCGCGCATTGCACTTCGAGAAGTTTGATACTACCAGTTAATACACAATCCCCTCGTGGTCTCGGCTATATGCACAGGCAGGGACTTTGGTAGATTGTTTTGTTCTTGTTGTTTTTATAAACCGCAATACACAATCCCCTAGTGGTCTCGGCTATATGCGCAGGCAGGGAGCTTTGGTAGATTGTTTTGTTCTTGTTGTTGTTTTTATAAACCGCTTATACTAGAGAAAAGCAGGAAATCTGATTCAGCTTTGAGGAGAGACCAAGGTGAAAATCCTACGGTAGTTGTAGTTATAATTAAATGCGAGATGGCGTTGGTTCTTCGGTCTGCGAGTCGGCTTAACCCCGGATCACAGGGACGCCACGCAGAGAATCACTAAACAGCTTCCGAGATGGAAGAGGGAGCGCGTACCTCACCCAAGTGCCGAAATTATTAGACAAGGAAAAAAGCAGACGGACGCTCATTGAAGAAAGGAGGCACTTTCACGAGCAAAGACACGTTTTCAAAAGCCAGAAATACCTTAAATGCAGAGGTATGGACACGTTTCCAACAGCAAAAGAGACACTTTGCAGAAGCATCAATATTCATCAGCACACGATGGCAGTTGCAGGAAGCGCAGGGACAGCGAGGGAGGGAGATTGGGAGGAAGAGAGGGAGAGGTGCTGGAAGCGCAGGAGATAGCGAGAGAGAGAGGGGGGAGGAGGAAGGGCGGGAGAGTTGCTGGAAGTGCAGGGGATAGCGGGAGAGGGACCTAACTAAACTGTCAATAAGATTACAGATAAGTGCGAAACTTCCGAGACAGTCTAGATCTATAACCCAACTTCCGAGACAGTCTAGATCTATAAACTCAACTTTGACACTGGCTCAATTACACCGTTACGTAGACGTACACTGTACATCAGAGCCATACAGATTTGTTCTGTGGCCACAGGAGCGCAAACGCTCTAATTCACTGCTTTATCTAATTGACATCGTTTTCTGGTTTCAGCAAGTCGTTACCAGACTGCAGCTCCCTCAGTCGGTTCTTCGCGCCTTAGATCTACCTTACTGCTTCCATCAGGCTGGAAGCTCTAGATCTCACACCACTACTTGTTTCTCTGGTTGGGGAAGGGTCAGCCATCGGTGGGTGCCTGTATCAGTTGAGACCCACTGTATAGTTCTCTCTTTATTCACACAGGTTTTTACACTTGTAGCTTCTTTGCTCTTCTTGTTTTGGATGGAAAATTCTTCGACCTGGCGGTTATTTTGCACTGTGGGGGGAGGGGAGAGTGGATTTGCGGTGGAAGGAAGGGACAGAGTGAAGGGGGTCTGCGGTTGGGTGTTCTGCACTGGTGGTGGCTGTGTGAAGTCTCGCTTGCTGGTCACTTTTCTGCCGCTGTCGCTGACGGTGGCTTTACATGGCCGGAGTGGTGATCGAGTCTTTGCTGGTCAAGCCTACTGGGGCTGTATTCCTGCATTATATTTATCTCTACCTCTAAGGTCTCCCTACATGTGATACTGGTTTTGATATATTCTGATTTTACTTTTAATGATCTACAATGTACGTTTTCCTTATAACTTTCTGGATGTTATTTTACTTTTAGTGGTTTACACCCCTTTTTAGTTTTGTACTTTTAGATATATCTAACATCTGGATAGGCGTTTACTGCCTGAGTTGTCAGTTCCATTATATATTGCCTTTTTTTTGGAGGGTTCAGAAAGAATTGTAGATCTAGGACAAGGTTGTAATTTTGCACAGCATTTTTAAGTTCTTCCATTTCCTGTCTGTTTAAGCTACACTCTAGCAGGACATGTGTTGCGCTCTGTCCACACAGGTCACTGGGTCTTTAAGAATCGGATGGTATTCTCCATTGAGTCTCATTCTTGTTATTCTGTTTTGGTCGGTTCTGTTGGAATGAAACGGTATGAGCTTGTTACTCAGTAGTTCTATTTCTCTCCTGGTGCCTTAATTTGTCTTCCTTTTTATACTTATCATTCCACTGTAGTTTTATTGCTGGTTTAATGGATATTTTCCTCTCGTCAGCTGAAATGGATATGTTTATGTGGATGACGCTGGTGGTTGGATTGTCTTTTATTGCTAGCTTAGCCAGTCTGCCTGCTTCCTCGTTTCCTTTGATTCCTACATGAGATCGCTTCCAGATATATTTCCTATGTTATGAAACTTAAAAAGGTTATGATTTCATATACTGTGTCCATTCTTTGGTATGACTGGTTCTGAAATGCTGACAAGGAATCACAAATAAATAAAACAGATTTCTCTGATGCAGATTTTTTTACTATGTAATGCTAAATCAACCTTAGGGCAGAACATATTGCTATGAGGTCTGGAGTGAATATGGATGTGTGGCTAGGAAGCACGGCTGCAACTCAGCTTCTCTACTGTTATAAAGTTTGACCTTTTATGGTTTTCCCACCCTCCACCCCAAATACACACTCTCTCGCTCTTTTTTTCTCTCTCTCTCTGAAAAGCAAGTAAGCTGTGATCTCGACCCCAGGTAGCGTGCATCATTACCATTACTATACCACTTCCGAGTCTTGACCTATATACAGGCCTTTAGACACCCTGGCCTCCCCCACCCCACCCCACACACTTTTCAATCAGTTGGCTGGTGATGTATCTTGTGATGTATCTCGGAAAAGCGAAAAGGGTGTGGAGAAGGAGGGGATTATTTGTAAGACTCGAATGGGTCTGTGTGTGCGTTCGCGCGCTCCCGCGCAAAACATGCACGCATGCATCCCCATAAATTTGTTGTTCGGATTTTGTGGCCGGTTAACCAGGCACATAGGCTCTACATGTTATTTCTGCCTGGTTTTAAGGGAAATCCTTATTCTGAGCTTAATTTCCATGACTAATTTTGTTCCTTCTGCACGCATCTCTCCCTTCCTTACCCATCTCCCGCCTTCTCCGTTTTTTTTTTTTGGCAACGCGAAGCGACTGGATTTTTGTGGCGCGTAGCGTGTTTGATCTGCCCCTAATGAATGTGTACCGAGCGACGGCTAACAAGCGAGCTACTGCTTCCTGTCCTAGCCTCAAACGGATTTACCTTCCGGGGAAAGCTGCTCCCTTGCTCGTGGCACACCCATCTTCTCCTACCTGAAGCCTAGCTCTCCCTTACCCTGCCCTCCCGCTGGCACGCTTTGCCAGTATAACAGATTGAAATATCCCAGATAAAAAATAAAAAGGAACAGAATTAAATATCCGCGGCACAAACATGGTTGTATCTTGCGTGACACAGTGACCCAGGCAAGAGCGAGAGATTTGAACAGCCAGATGACCGTGCAGAATGAACAAGGGGTCCTCCTAGCCTAGTGACGGGAGGCGTTTTCGCTGCCCTCGGACATGGAAAAGATCGGGAAATGGTAATTGAGAATAATGAAAATTTCCGTCCACACACCGGCTCCTTCCCTGTGTGTGTGTGTGGGTGTTTTAGTCTCTCAAAGTTCTAGAAAAACAGGGAAATCCTTGTGCTGAAACGCTCTTTAAAGAATACTTCTATTTTGTTTTGTGGACGGGACTTGGGTGGAACGGATGTTGCAGAAGACCACAGATTTGTGTCGTGAATGTTCTGTTCCTAGGTTAGTCAAAATTCCTGGAACAGTGTGATGATTACTGAGAAAAAGGCATAAGCCTGGCTTAGACAAGGAACGCCATGCAAGTCCTGTTGGAGCACCAGTATCGCTCACTGGCCGAAAAAGATTGCACTCAAGTGCATTTTCGGCTAGTGAAAACTGGATGTGAATGTATGATGTTGGCTGCCTCGCCATCTTTGGCAGCACTACCTCCTGGTTATAGACATAATGATGAAGACAACAGAATGAAAATGAGTTCACGCTTGAGTCTTCATGTTAAAGTCAATTAAACTTCCCCTTCTTTATTTCACTCTTTTCTTGATAAACCGTAGGTGCATAACACTTAACATCATCTGGGCATTAATGTACAAATTTTCCATTCTTAATATATTTATATGGATTGTCAGCATGGATACTGGTTCAGATAAAATATATCTTTAATAAAAGGATTCGTAAAGGTAAAAAAAAATACCCTCCAAACCCCTCCTTCAGTAGAGTCTCCATCAAGTAAAAAGTGGACCACCTTTTTTTCTGACTTGTCGAAGGCTGTAAGATTCCAACATTATCCTAACTAAAACTTTGGTCAGTGAAACAGCCTATAAAGTGACTGCAAAAACCTGTCGAGGTCCTGCAAAAGTAAACCGAGGAAGGAAAACTGTTGGGTTGGATCTTTCTTTTCTGCTCGATTTCCTATGGGAAAGGGCATGCATCTTAAAATCTGTTCGTGCTCCATAACTGCACGTGTCCCTCCTAGCCAAAATGTTGAGTTGTCTGCCCATGTCTGGGAGACTGTCCAATCGTACATCGAAAGCCTCCATATTTCTGCACCGCACTGGACCGGACTCCTCCCCGAGACAAAACTGATCACTCCACCCAACAAAGATAGAATTCCATAAGCTTGTATAATTTAAAAATAAAAAACCGATATGTGACGTCCATATTCTGGACATGTCATATAAACTTTGTCTGGGAACGAACCCGACTGTGTACCCCTTTCTGGGTTATTACGCTTCGCGTATCGAGAGATGCATAGAGTGACGGGTTCATTTTGAGTCCTCTCACCAGTTCGGCGAAGATGCCATTTTACATAGTAGGCCTTGTGGTACCCCGTGTAACGCCTTTTCACAGACTCTGCTGGAACCAAAGACTTGTTTGCGCCCAGCAACACTGAATCTTTGTCAAACGACGGAAATACTGCTGGGGTTCTGGGTGTTATAGCCACGGAAATAAAACACGCAAATAGTGTATCCCACAGTAAAGTACTAAATAAAAAGAAACGACAGTCATCTAGAGTTGCTTTCAGTCTCTTCCTCAGCTCTATTTGTCATCTTTTGGCTGAACTCACTTTCCTATCTCTTTGCTTAAAAACCGCCTAAAATAAAAAGGTCAAATGGCGTCAAGGGAGGCCATTCATACAAAAGGTCCCTGAGCTGGGCTGGAAAGGTTCTCGTTACCTTTCATTTACCTTTCATGTATCGCATGATCCTACACGTTAAAATGCTCCTAAAATACACGGAGTGAAGGAGGTTACGACCGAATGTTCCTGCAGTCTGTAACAAAACTTGTTTTAACATAAATGTTTTCTTGGCCTTTTTGTAAGTGTGGCATGGAAACTCAAAAAAGGTCTTACAAAACAGGTTTCTGAAACAGGTTTCTGAAACAGTTTTCCCAAACTATTATTTGCCAGACAGGTTTACCAAACCGTTTTTTGTTTGTTTAATTATTTGGGAATTTTTGTTTGTTTGTCGTATAGCAAAGCCTAAAAAGAAGACATAAAACGGAAAACAAAAGGCAAACCTTTTGGGAAACACAGGGCGTCGGGTATGTCACACGGCAAACAGGAACCACAGCCTCGTTACCTTCTGGAACTGTTTTCCTCAAAACCCGTATCCCCCCCCCCCCCCGTGGCAAAGCTTATAATTAGACGGAAGTCCTTGCAGCTTTCCAAGTTGCCGCGTGAAGTCACGTTTGCCCACAACGTGGTTATAAAACCCCAGTTGGATTGCAGAGCGTTCATAGCTAGAAGTCTTAGACAACTCTTTCAGTCAGGCAATGTGTTCACTTGATTGTCACTGCGATAGAGTGCTAGAAGAGGGAGGTGTTTCCAACATCCCCAACCCCACACAGTCGGATGTCTGTTAAACAGATATTGTCGTCATAGCTATAGCTACTTCCATCTGCCGTCACATCACTTCGATTCGTTCGCATTCTGGAAACCAGTGCCAGGAGCAGAGAGTAAATCTTAGATGCTCAGTTCGAAAGCTGGCAGATAAAAAAAAATTGGCATCATAAGCAGGCGGTGTTCTTTGGTTCAGCAGCGGCGAAATGTATCGCTTACGCGACTGACGTCTGAGGCAGTTCGCTCCAGCTGAATGTTCCAGACAGGGGAGTAGCTACTGCAGTCAACGCGCGATTAAAACGATTTCTTAGCAGCTCAGACGAGACATGCGACCCATGTATACAGATGTTTGGTATCGTCCAGTCGTTTTGTCTTAAGATTATCTGTCACTGTCCCTGGTAACCTGCTGTCATTGTATAAGCACGCGTGTAGGAAAATATTTCTGCAAAACAATATTAAATAAGACACATGTTCATGCGAAAGTCATAAATGCCACTAACCCACGCTCTTTCTTTCTTTCTTTCTTTCTTTCTTTCTTTCTTTCTTTCTTTCTTTCTTTCTTTCTTTCTTTCTTTCTTTCTTTCTTTCTTTCTTTCATTACTTCATCTCACCCACACACTCGTTCTCACGCAGTTGCATTTACATTCGACCATGCAGTCATGTTGACACACATGCATATACATATATATAGATACACACAAAATGCACGCAATAGACATGCACAACACGCACACCCAAAATGGCGCAAGAACAATGACTCATTTACTTGGAAAGTACTCTCTCTCTCTCTCTTCTGGCCTCTCCTCCCTCTCTCTCCCTCCCTCTCCCCCGTTCCCATCGATCGATTTAAATTACAGACATGTTCCTGTGGAACAAAACGCCATCACATAAAGTTTTGTTGAAAGGCATGGCAAGATAGAAGGAAGGGACTTGGAAGCTGTCCTACGCTTTAGTTTTTTTTGGAAATAATATCTGATTGCATTTCATTTACCTGGAGGTATACAGTTCTAGCCGGAGAGTATTGCAAAGATCATGTGCGGACAAGGGCTACACGTACGACCTACTGCGGCCATAGACAATGATTTGTTCTGAGACAACATCACGGCAGCCCATGGACTTCCAAAAAGCCTTCCGGTTTCAGCTTTGAATCTGTTACAGAACTGGAATTTAATAAATTTCATTTGCACAACAGGCAGGCGACAGCTTACATGGGAAGTGCTGATTTATTTTCTGTCTTTCGGCTACGAAAGAGGGTGATGGCCAAGTATGAAAGTCGGATTGTGTGGTGCACAGTGAAATGAACGAGAAAAAAGGATGTTCTGGGGAGTGTTTGGAGAGGGAAAGGAAGGAGGACTGGAGATGAACCAAGTGTAGTGTCTAAAGAGGGATTTTTTTTAGAAGGCGTGTGTAGACACTAGAGGGTTTGAGGACAGCACAGGAAAGGAAGTATGTATATACTATTAGTGGGAAATTTGCGTTAAGCGACACAGATCTTTAAAAGTCTACCTGTGCTTCATAATCTTAAGGTGCATTTCAGGACTACGATTGTTTTCTTATCCAGTTATGAAGAACAATAATCTGAACAGAGTGGTTCTTCAACTCTTAATCAAATTTTCTGCTTCGTAGCTTTTCAGAGTGGTAGGGAAAGGAAGCTGGTTATTCACATCGGCAATGCGAAACAACAACTTAAGAAATTTGCATTAGGATATATCAGGGTAAAGTTTTGGGAATGGTTCACTTAAAAAGACACACAAATGCACGCAACCCACACGCACACACACACCCCCTCACACACACCCTCACACACACACCCTCACACACACCCACACGTGGCTGGTTTTCTTAAGCAACAGTTCCAATATTCCCATTTGTGGGTTTCTGTCACTCGACCTCCAGTAGAGCATGCGCCGATTGGGTTTCCCCTGTCTAAAATGATTAGTTGTGAAATCGTCTTGCTGCCAAAAATTGCTGCGCAGGTCTTTCCGGAACTGTAACATATCGATCTACGGGTATCGCTCAGTTCATACAGTTCCTGTTTCTAGCACAACCCTTCGCTCCCTCCACTCCCTGACTCTCACCTCTTCCATCATCTGACAGTTCTTTATGAGACGTCTGGTTAGATCAACCTATGGACACATTGACACTTCTGAATTGCCACCTCTTTCTCGCGAGATGTGGCGAAAGTATTAGGAAGGTTAAAGCCAATTAGAAGCCTGATTGTAGTTTCAGGTGAGATAGGTGCCAGATCAGCGATTTCCTGCGTATAGCAGCATAAGTAAAACTTGAAACTGATGGAAATGTGGCAAAATTTGCGGATTTATTTACATATTCATGAATTTTTGTGACTTCTTCCTAGCGTAATTCTGTACATACATATACGTGTATATTGCTGTTTACATTAGATAAAACAAACACCTCTACACGATTGCAGTACATCATAGTCACTTTCTCCCCTTCGTTTTATCTTTACATATATATATATATACTTATATCCATTACACAGGTAACACGACAAACAATTCTTCAATCGATGAGCACAAAGCCAATCGCTTAGAAAAGCAAAAGAATTATACAAATATTGATATAAAAATCTTGGCAAGTTATTGTATGTATGTACGTATATGATGCCAGTTGTCAAGAGGCTAATTTAGCCTACTGAATTTCCTTAGGAAAAGAACGTCTTCTGATTAAACAGCCTTTTTCAGTGTTTCTGGACATGTCAGTTTTCCAACACAGTGTAACCGACTATAATTTACACTTTGTAATATATTAACTCTGTAATATATTAAATAGCCTTTAAAGTTCTTTACATACAGTGCTTTATCAAACCAAAGCAAAACCAGCAATAACTGGCCACATGGAATGTGTGAATAAAGGTTAATACAACAGCAATCAGATACATGAATAAAAAGATGCATGTGTTCAGGATGCAAAAATAACCAAGCTTCGTTCGTTCGTTTCGTTCGTTCGTTCGTTCGAAAGAGAGAGAGAGAGAGAGAGAAAGAGAGAGAGAGAGACAAAAAGAGAGAGTCCCGACCTAACGGTCTTTATGATTGACACAAGTATTGCCAGTCACATGTCAAGCCTCTGGGTAGCAGATATTCAGACCGCTGCTTTCGTAGTCCTCGTCAATTTTGTTGAAAAACTCCTTGATAAGTTGCAGTATGACGTAGGTGTCCACGTGACGGGTGGCAGGATCTCCTTCTCGGCGCCGTAGATGAAATGGCACGTCGTTACGTCTCACGTACTTAACAGGAGTGGCCTGAAATGCGGGCCGCATTTGGCACACAGTCGCCATCATCTTTAGCCCCAGTTTTCGAAGTTCTGGTCGCGTAGTTTTCATTCCAACAAGAGATGAACGGGCTGTCAGGTCCACGTAGTGGGAAAAACTCACGATCTGCAGCATATCATCCAGCAGCTTGCCCTGTAAATTGAAAAAAGTCATTTTATGGCACTTCTTATCTGCGTAAAACGCATGAAAGACGGCGTTAAATCTTCTTTTAGAGTATGTTTTGAGTCTAGCGTTTTTTGTGGGAATAAGAACCTCTTTTGAGGGACAAAGCCGTCTGAACCGAAAACAAGCATGGATTTCAATGTTTGGTCTGATCTAAGCAAACCATTCGCGTAGTGAGTACATTGCAAAGATTTTAATATTTTCTTGATGCTTTCGTGAAAGATTGGGCTGGTTTGCAAGAACTTTTTTTCTCCTTTTCCGTTCATTTGAGTTCCCATAAGTATATCAGGGTGTGAACGGATACTAAAGCTCCATTAGTGCCAGGAACGTAGATGTGAGTGAGGGTACAATGCAGCTACAGACTCAGCCCAAGTGACAGTTAAGAAAAGTTATTGAACTGTAGACCTACCTGTTCTTTGTCCAAGCATCTCTCTTTTCGGCGGACATATACTTGCAGGTGACACTTACGTTTCTCTGCCAAATTCCGCCATTTATTTCGCCTTAAACCCAATGTCTGGTGAAGAAGAACACACAAAAAAGTTTGCGAATCAGTATTCTGCATTGCGGGCCTTACATTACATTACAAGATCAGTACCTTCCATTTCAATACAACAGCACAAGGGACTATCATTTTGTCTTTTGATTCTATCTCTCACATGTCCAATTCACATAGGAGAACGACGTCTTTTTTCTTCGTTATATTTGATATCACTTATCTTTCTCCAGGTCATGGTGCCCCTGAAAGTGTACACTCTTCAATGATAACCACTGGGGAGCGGGGTGGGGGTGGGGTATAACCTCAGTCTCATACCAGGCAAACTGAAATCTTAATAGCGATAGTAATCAAAGTTAGAAACCGGGTTTCCGCAGCTTTTTTAAATGTTTGTCAGCCGTCTTTATCAGTAGAGCTTTATTCTCTCTGAGCATCTTCTTTATAAACATTACGATAAATGCTAAGAAAATGGCAAGAAACTTCTTGTTCTTGCTGTGGTATAATGATGATCATCATCGTCGTCATCGTCATCGTCATGATCGTCGTCGTCATCGTCGTCTTCATCGTCGTCGTCATCGTCGTGTCGTCGTCTTCTGTCCCTTCCGTGGCACGACCGCCTCTGTGGTCTAATGGTTTAGGAGACCGCTACCGAGGCGGGAGGTCGGTGATTCGTAACCCGCCAACTTATGACTCAAACATTGGCAATCTAGTGGCTGCCCTCCCAGACTCCTGTCAGTGCAGGGAACAGTACTAGGACTGGTTGGCCCGGTGTCAGTATAATGTGACTGGGTGGGACTAAAGCCCTTGTTGCGACAGCAGTCCCATTGTGGCAGCTTGTTAATTTGTCTCAAGCAACACCGTCCTGATATGCACCTCGTGTGCGGCGGGACGTTAAATCGAGCGTCGTCTCGTGACACCGGGTGTATGTCAGCACACTCTGGCGCTTTTCTGTGGTTAGTAGGATTTTTGAAAAAAAAACTAACAACGTCATTATTGACGGCATTACCTTGTTCTTTTCCAGAATATTGTTGATTAAACTCTGGGTCTCTCTCACTGTGCCCCGTAAGACCTCATATAGGGGCAGGCACTTAATGGCTGAAGTCATCTTATCGCTTCCCCAGTCTGTGTTATCTGCTGAGAAGTCTTCGCTCTGTGTTTGCCCAGTACTGCACTTAGCGATGTTGACATCACAAGGGAACATTAGCCTGCACCTCACATTGCTCCACCAGCCGTCTTCTTCGGACAAGGGATTCCCAGGCATCAAAAGGACCGCGCAAAGGGCTGAACCTTTAGAAATAAGCCGATATTTCCTTTTAATTAAATATACCATCAAAATGTTCGTCGCTAAAGTGTTTGATTCAGTACTTTTAGCAAATATTTAACCAGTTCATAACAATGAGGACTCTAGCTTGTGCCAGCAGTAGGCTGGGTATCGGCCAGTTGAAGGATTTGATTCCTCGGAAACACTATGTGACGAAAGTTAAATTTTTCTGACACGATCATCTTTTAACTCTCAAACAAGCAGCGTTAACATCAGCCACTCAGATTTGAAAATGACACACGAAGCAAACAATTATGTTTCGTCAAAGCAAAAATATTACACCAGCCAAAACATCGAGGATGTTCTTATCAATCACAGAAAGCGTTCCGAATCTGGTTGTTTCGTATTCCTCTACATCTATCAGTACTCACAGAAAATCTGCTTCAACATCTTCAATGCGTTCACAGTTCGCAAGTGGTATTACAAATCTAGGAGTTTATCTGCTTATATAGGATGAGGATGGGATATGAATAATTCGAGATTAAGTCAGTCTTTTACCATGAATATAGCCATGTCATTAAAATACCCCATAAGTCTGGTTTCTGCAATGCTGCAGTTTCGGAACACAAATGAGTCGGGCTCATCATTAACCTCAGAATGCAAGATCGGTAATTTACGTCCATAGACTGGCTGCAGCACAAAGCTTTGCGCACCTGATCGCGTTTCACAACAGAAAGAGAAATGGAGAACCAGTCATTCTAATCTTGTTGAAGGGTTTGGCAAAGCAGGCTTCCTGAGCCCCAGTGTCTTAACGGCAGGTTCCCATACCTGGGGATCCCGTACCTGTATCAGCATCAGCAAGAAGGGAAAAATCAGCCAGCACCTGCCTGACGTGTCGAGCACGCCCTGTTATTGATCGTCTGTAATTGACAGCTAATCCAAGGACACACGGCCCACTTACGATACAAGAGTTACCTGCCTCTTGCTGCAGTCTGAAATCTCCAACTCGCGGTCTTCAGATGGTGAGTGTTTCTGAAGCCTTTCAGTTGTTAATTGTTTTATAGACAGCTCCAATGATTTGGAAAAAAAACTTATACTGTTTTCCCATGTGATTTACTGAATGTATTTATTAGGACAGATGTCATTCTTTTACACAGGAAAGGAAGGAGAATGTCCTGTTCTCAAATGAACAAATGGAAAGCGTCAGTTTAAATGTTGTTTGTTTTTAACGGCAAACAAGGAAATGCCCCAAAGTATTAAAATATTGGTGCTTTCTGACATGCATGCAAGACGACAGATTTTAGTCTTCAGAACTACTCATGATGCAAGCTTAAACTCGTACACACGCAAATTGTCTGTCGGGGAATCATCCATTCAGAGAATTGTCCTTCATCGAATCATCTGGTCAGAAAAGAAAATACCACATCATCTGAAACCCGTCATTAACCTGTAACCTGTCACTCTACATTTTACACTGCCACGGAAACTGGCAACTTATCAAAACAAAGTACTTTGTTGTAGAGTGTTCGTCTAATACACAGTGGAGACTGGAATATTTCGGCAAAATTTGACCGACATGCACCGTTCGGTGAAATTGTCCACCGTTTACATGGGATGTTCCTGGAGGACGGCCATATTTCTGACCTCTTCCCCGTCACCAAGGGAGGGAAACAAGGATGTTTGTGTGTTACCACCCATCATCTTGAGCCTCCGGTTCTCCGCCATGTTGCAGGACGCTTTCAGAGATAAAGATGATGGCATCACGTCGCACTGCCGCACGGACGGAAAACTGTCCAACGTAAGACGACTTCTGGCAAAATCCAAGGTATCAGGTGCAACTGCCTGTGAATTGCTGTTTGCAAATGACTGCGTACTTAAGGCCAGTTCTGAGCAGTTCAGAATGGATCACTTCACTTCTGCTTGTTCCAACTATATATAGCAATATATAACTATATATATATAACTATATATATATAACACAATATATAACAATATGTGTGTCAAGCTATAGGTACTGTGCATGGTGTTTAGTTAGTCAGATACAGTGCAGATTAGAATAGAACTTTACCACGTAATACAGGCCTGGGAGTTGACCTCCAATGCACTCAACAGACTGCACAGCAGACATACATGCAACGTCAGAAACACTAATTTGAACTGTCCGACACTCAGCCATGTGGGGAGATGGCATACTCCAAACATTCACTGTCCTCTGAAATCACCGACAGCACAGCTGCCAATCACAGCCTCAGGTGCAGACCATAGGAATTTGACCTTGGCATTCAGGTTAGGTGTATAAAAGCTAGTATTTCCAAGGTAGGGGAGAAGACATAATTGGGGGATGAGATCTTGATGAATTGGAGAAGGATCGCACATTAGAGAGAGATAGAGAGTAGCAACTCACGGCTTAAAGTGTACAGTAACGGTCATTTTGCCGGAGGAGAGAAAGGGAAGGTGGACCCTTTTATGGCATGTAGCTACAGGTAGAAAAGTGTCAGATAGGGTATCAACTTCCTGTCAACCATCAAGCCACTGCGTTAAGCGTCGTATTGTTCAGTAAAATACTGTGACGTTCAAATCTGCTTGTCGCGAAAAGCTTTGGATGTGTGCGTAACTTGGTGCCACGCGGCTTGGGCTTGACAATCTCCACACAGACGACTGAACTCTTGTGTCCACTAGCACCAGGCGAAGAGAGCCTGAGACTGCAGCTGACGGACAGAATATCATTCCTGTGGACTAATTCGCCTATGTGAAGAGCACAGTGCTTCATCAAGTTTGCACGAACGAGGAAATTAATACCCGCATTGGCGAAGCCTGTGCAGCATTTTGAGGATTCAAAGCCAACGCCTGGAAGCGCAGAGGGACTCGACTCGAGACTAGGCTCAAAGTCTGCTTAGCGGCTGTGCAACCCTTTCTCTCTCTCTCTATATATATATATGTGTGTGTGCTTTAGTGCATTTAGTTGCTTAAAGGGATTTCATGGACCGCAAGAATATGGAGTCCCATTTCATTTCTCACTTTGGCACTATGGGGACCACAGGCCTGAACTTGAAACACTAAACTCTCTTTCACACCTCAAGGTATTTTTTCTCTCCACCTTGTTTTCTTACAGGTATCCTCCTTAAATCATGTACTTTACAATTCTTACATGGTTAAACCTTCCTAGTCTACCTTTTACCTACATGACTCATGGTTTCCATTGTTCCTACTTTCCTGCTCATTCACCATTAATTTTATTTCCACCTCCTGATTTTACTTTTGATTATCTTGTTATAATTGTACCTTTTGATTTACATAGCTCTGGAATATTTTCTCTTTGCCCGCACAGTTGACTATTTAACATGTATCAGCTACCTTTCTCCGTAGCCAGTCAACTCTCCCCCCCAAAGCTTCCCTCCTGTAACCCCCACTACCCCGTCCCCTAACCCCTATCCTTTCCCTGACCCCTTACCCTTACCCCTGTCCTCTTCCAACAGAACTAGCCATTTGATTATTTGCAGGAACTATCGCCATTGACTGGCTGTAGAGAAGGATCACTTTTACAAGGGTTTGGTCCCTCTTTCCCCTATCCCCTCTTCTTGTGCTTTTCATGCACTTTCCACGTGTGGGTTCTGTTCAGTTAAGTAACTAGTTTTTTTATTTTATCTGTTTGTGTTGTTCCAATTAAAGGATAATTCCACAAAACGACGACTTTGTTTTTGTTAACTTTAGCTTTGTTTGGTTCCTTTGTTGCTACCTTATGTTTTCTTTCAAGCGGCAGTCGCTTGTTTCTTGTCGACGTCTTGGCCTCGCGCTTAACTGAGGCGACAGGTTCAACAACCGCGAGTGGAGGTCATGGAGAATCGGATGAGGAAGATGGGCAACATCGCGATGGGTTTTCTTGAGGAGAAGGACAGGGTGCCAAGCGGTGTTCATGTGTGCAAAAAGAACTCGGGGACGACAGCTTCAGAGCTTTATCTGGTTTAAAATGCAAAGCTAACCCTAGCTAAACCTACTCGATGGCACAGCAGCAGCATAAATAAAAGTCAGCCTGAACTAGGAGTTCAGTCTGTAGAAAAGGGGGAAGTATGAACAATTTTGCCGCCATCTTTTCATTTGTTGTTGTTGTTGCTGTTGTTGTTGTTAGCCTCGATTTCAGAGTAATCGTTCAAGTGTACTGTAAATTGTTGAACCGTTTTATTTAATATAAGGATGTGTGGGTGAAAATGTGCAAAGGGACTAAATGTTTGGAATCAAGTTTTTTTCTAAGCAAATTCATCTAGGTGGAGTGACAGTGCACTTGTGCGTCTACAGACGGGAAGATTTTAGTGCAACCATTCTGGGTAGAGTTCTACCTTAGGTAGATGGGTAGGTAGAAAAAGAGGACTGAAAGACGGAACAAAGGACTGACGGACAGACGGATGGGTGAATGGATTGAAAGAAAGGAGATGTCATAAGTCAGATAGATGGATGGATAGATCTATGAATGGATGAATGAATGGGTGGACAGACAGACAGACAGACAGACAGACAGACAGACAGACAGACAGACAGACAGACAGACAGACAGACAGACAGACAGACAGACAGACAGACAGACAGACAGACAGACAAGTCATAAAATGGACCAGTCACATTTATTTTTTTTATTAAACCACATTCTATTATGTACAATAAGAAGAATGTACCACCAACATATAAAAATTCATCATCGAAATAGGCACTCCGTTGAGATTAGCAAAGACTAAGCTGCGAACACTGTTAAAAGGTCTCCTAATATCACATTCAATTTGAGAGCCCCAAAATATTTTATCAAAAAATACTTTGCTGCTTACACCACGTGACCCTAACAGAGCATATATAAAAAAATAAGGCCTACAATTCGAAACAACACGCAAATGATTCTCTTAAAAAAGTTATTAACTCTTTTACACATTATCTAAGAAGTACTCAAGAAGACAAAAAGTTATCTAAAATCTGGGAAACTCCTGACATGCACCAGGTTATTTACGATATAATATGTATATGAGACTAATTTAGTCTACTGTATTTCCTTATGGAAACAACATTATTTCATGAGACACATTGTCAGTTTCTCAAAAGTGTCAGATTTTCCAAGTTACAATCAAAGAGTATCATTTATACTCATAAATTGTACACAGCAATTTAAATATATATATATATATCAATGCTCTGTAAATACAGTATTTTTACATAAGTGAAAACAAAACATAGATTAATAATGCCATAGGGAAATACACAGGTCAAAGTTTCATTCCATACCACCATGAACTATTGATGAACATGTATTTGTAATCACATGAGATAAAGGTCACCAGATGTTTTATGAGAGAATGAGTGAGAGGGAAGAGGTGATAAAGAGAAGAGTAAACGCTGGAATGATAATAGACAACAAAAGAAAATCCAAAGCATGCAGAACTCATAAAATTGTCAGCCAGTTCTCATGTCTATGAATTGCAAACTTTCAATTTGCTCCTTTTGTATCCCTCAGCAAGTCGTATGAAAAATTCTTCGATCTTTTGCAGTATGACGTAAGTAGCCACGTGACCTAGGCCGCCTCTTTTCTGGTGCCGTAGGTCAAGAGGAACGTCATTAGGTACCACGTGATCAAGAGGCATCCCGCGAAATGCCGGGCTCATTTTGCACACGGTCGCCGCCATCTTGGCCTCCAATTTTCGCATGGTCGCGTTCAGTCTTCTGTTTTTCATTCCAACCAAAGAGCGGGCTGCCAGGTCCACGTAGTTAGCAAAACTCAAAATCTGCACCATGTCACCCAAGAGCTTGGTCTGTGAAAGCAGAAACCACGTCAGTTTACTGGCAGATCTCCAAGTAACAAGCTTGATATTTCAGGGCCATATCCTCCTTTTGGTGTAGAAGGTCTTATATTAGCGGCGAATGTCCCTCAAAACATATTTGCAGTCATTACCTCTTCATAACATATTCTTCTTAGCCTTGCAGTTTCATTACTCAGAGCATGTATAATCATAAATTTCTTCAAAACATGGACATTATATTTGAGACAAATCCTTTACTCTTGATTCTCCCAATTCTTTCTCCTCTCTCTCTCTCCCTCTTTGTAGAGGCCTTTTAAAATTCTTATTGTCAACAACAGGGCTATCTCAAAGGGGAAAAGGAGGGAAGGAGTGATGGGGGAGAAAGAAGGGTGTGTGTGTGTGTGTGTGTTTGTTGCTTAACGTCTCGCCGCAAACGAGGTCCATATCAGGATGGTGTTGCTTAGACACAACGTGCTGCCACACGTGGGACTGCTGTCGTAACACGGGGCTCAGTCCCAGTCACATAAGCTGACACCGGGCCAACCAGTCCTAGTACTGTTCCCTATAGTGCCAGGCATCTGGGAGGGCAACTACTAGATTGTCAATTTTTAAGTCTTAGGTATGACTCGGGCTGGGATCCGAACACCGACCTTCTGCCTCGGAAGCGGTCTTCTTAACCACTTGACCACCGAGACGGCCAGGGAGGAAGAAGGGAGATGAAACTGGAGCAGACGTAGAAAACTCGGTGACCAACCCAGTAAACAAGTGCCACATGCACAGAAAATACCGAGGCGGACACGGGATCAGACATTACTGCACGGGATGGTAGCAGCACAAACACTTCCCAGAGTTGGCTGCATACAGACATTTGGTGCCCGGTGGAGGGTAGTTCTAACTTTCAGTGTGGGGAGTGGAGTGAGGGCAGGACGGCACTAATGGAATGGCGCTGACAGATGGCCGTGTTTTTGTCCTCAGCACCACGCCTTCTTCTAAAGAGGAAGTCCAGGACAAATAAAGAAAACTAGGGGTTAATACAAACAGATAATCACAAGGTTCGACACGCCAACAGTTTCGGCCGCACAATGGATGCAGATTATCCAACCAAGAATCATTCCTCTCTCTTTTTCGGAAAGAGGGAGAACCAAGCATCGCACAAGGAATCTAGGAAAGCTTTCATCTGTTTGAATCGCAAGATGTGTAAAAGGGAGGGGGATGGGGTAGGGGTGGGGGCAGGAACAAGCAGAGTCATTACAGAAAAGTCGTTTTAAAGACGAAACCATACTTACTCGTACACATTTATTTTTGTGTGTACTGACCATCGACCACAACATTTTCTAATCAAAATGTAAAAACGCTGTTTACAGAATGCGGGGAGTGACAAAACAGAGGCCTTGAGTCACACCGTTTTAATGTCTGGAACGTACACACGAAAACGTTCGCAGTACAGGCGTAGAATCATTGTTCTTAAGTCATCGCGCAGGGCGACATTGGGGGAAAAACGTCATCTACCAACCTGCTCATTGCTCAGTCCTCTGGTTTCTCGACGGACACACACCTGTAGGTTGCACCTGAGTTCCTCTGCGGTATTTAGCCATCGCCCTGTCCCCCAGCGCCACATCTGGTCAGGAACAAAGAAAAGCGGCGTTTAAACCAGTCTGTAAAGCGTGAAGCGTGCAGTTCAGCTTATAAGTTTAATGAAAGCAGTCGGAAAGAAATCATGCGTCCGTGTGGGGTGAAGAGTTCGTCTCATTTCTGTAAAAAAAATTTCTCTCCCGGAAGCTTCTCCCAAAAGCTCTGTTGAAATTACGTCTGTGTGTCTGTAGAGAATATTTGACAATAATTTAAAACGCATAACATGATGTTGTTTCAAAGGGATGGAGGAGTTTCCTCTGGAAACTTTCATTCGACTTCGTCCAACAGTATATCTATCACATTGCTATAATTACAGCATCGCAAGAAATTATTATTTTTTTATCTCTGGTTCCACGGGGTAGCATGTGCTTAGGTATCAGAATATACAATAACGCTACTGTTTTGCTAAACTTGTGCAGAACGCATAATTTCATATGAATCTCCGAAAGGATTTTGCATTCGATTGTTGCTTCGAATGCGACGACTAGAAATGAATTTTCTGTAGGTCACTTTTGTTGGTTGCGTCCATCCAGTCGTTAGGAAACCATCATTTCTTACTTTGTAAAGTTGATAAAAACAATTATATTTCTCAAAGTGATAAATTTGATATATTTTCAATCTACACCTTTTTTTTACATGTTGATATAAAAATGTATGTACATTTTGAGCTCAGTCTGCTTGTGACGAGTAAGCCATGTTTCCGAGTAGCAGTGGTGGAATAGCTCATTAAGTTCAAAGAAAGCATAATGATATCGCATTTCAACAGCTGACAACTGAAACGCTTTATCTATGCGGTCTGTTTTATTCTTTCCAGTCTGCCGTTTGCCTGAGAAACAGTATTTTAACCTTCAGGAGATCAGCCAGAAGGGTATTCGGCTACACAGCGATGTTTGTAGCTGGTTATTATTATTTTTTTTGTAGTTTGAGAGAACTTGAAAGAAATCCTTAGTAGTTGAGACATCATTACTGACAAAATTACCTGTTTGTTTTTCAAAAGATCAGCGCTTACATCCTGAATCTCACTAGCTGGGCTCTGTAAGACTTTGTATAAACCCAAGCACTTCACATCATCAGACATCTTATCGCTTCCATAGCTTCCATCGCTTTTAACGATTGAAGAGCCTTTTCTCTGCCCATGCTCAATGATGCACTTTGAGATGTTTGCGTCGCACGGGAGCAGTAGCCTGCATCTTACAGAGTGCCACCAGGCGTCATCTTTCGACAGGGAGTTCTCTCCCATTAAAAGGAAGCTGCATACGGTTGACCCTTGAAGTTAAAAGAAAAATGAAAAATAATTAAAAGTTACAATTTAATTTAGCAGGAAGTTTTAACGTGTTGATTCCTATTAGTTCATTAAAACATTAATCATATTTTTTAAATATCGGAGAGGCACCTAAGGCTATAGCCATAGCAGATATTTTTATTGACACCTGAAGAATCTAATTTTGCGTAAGTCCCAAACAAAAAATAACTATTCTCCCATCAGGACATACATATAATACTGTATACATCGTTAGAATATATTTTTTTTTCTATTTTTTTTAATCGAACTTATCACCCCCAGCGCGAATACTTGAAGCAAACAATGTATGTCACCATAACAAGAAAATACACTTGTGAATAATCTAGAAAGCTCTTTAAAAGTATTATATTGTCAAATATCTGAGGGAGTTTTGCTAGTTTGCTAGATACTCACAGAAAAACTGTTTATACATGATAACGACGTTCGCGGTTTGTCAGTTGCAACAGTAACAAACGTTCTGGAGTATATTCATTTATATCTGGAGTGTATTCATTTATAGGATGAGGACAGTGTATTAGTTTTGAGATGAAGTCAGTTTTTTTAAACCTATGAATACAACCATGTCATGGAAAATACCCTGTGGGTTTGGTTTCTACCGTAATTACTGTTTTCAGATGCAGGTGAGTTGCACTCGTTATCACTTTAACATGAAAATTTACGCACCTGGCATTGTTTTCCATCAGGAAGAAATCTGCAGAATCAGTCATCCTAATTAATCTTAAAGGATTAGACACACCGGACTTGAAGAAGGCCAGCGGCCAGGGCGACGACAAGCAGAACAGCATACCTGGCGATCCCGTACCTGCATCAGGAGCAGAGAGCAAGGAAGGCAGTCACCTAGCGCTTAGTTTACGTGTGAAGCGTGCTGTGTTATTGATCTTCTTGCCTGGCAAGGTAAAATCGATGCCCTTCACGCGTTTCACTTACGTCACAAGGATTTACCCGCCCATTATAGCATTCGGGAAATCGTCATCATTGGCACAGGCTGCGACTGCCGAATGTTTCTGGGATTTGGGTTTTTTGTTGTTGTTGCTGGTTTTCTTTAAACTTTAGCTGTTAGCTTGATCACTATAGTTGACATGTCACTGGATGCTTTCACGGCTGTTTTATGGTGCGGAAACCCTGCCCGCATGTTTCAAGCGTGTAAAGTATGTGATGCTAGCGACACACAGGTTAAAAATTTTTAGCGGGGAATTTCATGCAATGCCATCAAGAGGAAGTTTCCTTATCTCTCCGAAAGTGTGTTGGATTGGTGATTTAGTTTGTTTGTTTGTTTGCTTTTAAGGAAAACCAATTAGTCAAGACGGCAGTGACCTTGTCCACAGGCGATGAGAAAGTCAAATGAAACAATAGAAACAACCACCTTAATATTTTAAACACTAATTACACGTACAAACCTTTAAAGCAGGGGCAAAATATGTGTTGCGTGTGTAAATAGTGTATAAGATGTGTGCTACATGTGTTCTAAGTGTTCTTAGCAAGCTCCTACTTGACTAAACACTTGCTGCTGGCTCACATTTGGAACATTATCAGAACACCATTAATACATTTTCCGGCCATTTGAACACTTTCGAGAACACAGACCAGAACACTTTTTACACTAGTTGAGCACCAACACATCTAAAGTGTTCTAGATCAATGTAAAATGCGTTCTTTTTCGGTAACAAAATAATTGTTCTACCTTGAACATTTCGTGTTTACAATGCATCAGACGGCTATTCTTTATTTCGGCAATTAACGAATGGATTATGGTATCAAAATTGTCATGTTTGGACTATGCATATAAAAAAGTTACTATTCCTCAAAATTTAGATCTCTTTTGGAAATTACAAATCGCTGTGTCGTGTATAATAAGCAAAAATGTCTATAATCGGAAAGTATGATCGTGGTTTCAGTGTACGGTCTACATACGTCTGAGTAGCTATAATTAGTTGGACTCTGGATGTGGTGAGATCTTCTGCTAGCGTCCATTAAAATGATGAGGTGTATGTTAAAATAAAGAATTGCAGAGTGCCGACACACTGCCATGCACCTGGGCTGGACACGTGGAGAAGAAAAGCCAGGGTTTTTTTTTTTAGAATAAGCAATCGACGTCTCTGTAGCTGTCAGAGGCTAAAATAGAATTTTCATGTTCGTGGTAACACAAGTCATTAACAGTGATGTGGGACACGATAAGAGCCAAACATAACACTGAGCAGACTTGTTCCTCAACAAGTGAGGACAAGATCAATAGGTAATACATATAAAGTGAAATTCCCCCCATTCTCTCTCTCCACGCACGCTCGCACGCACGTGCACGTTTGCCCGATTGTGTAGCACCTGCCCATGAGATCGTACCCGCAGGAGAGAGAGAGAGAGAGTGTGTGTGAGAGAGAGAGAGAGAGAGTGTGTGTGTGTGTGTTGGGTAGTATGTCAGAAGGCCAATGACACGCTATTTCTATAGTTAATAATGTGGACATATATTTGTTTACTGGATAAACGAAGAAATGCATCTGAACTCAATTTATTTGTAAGGTTTGTCAAAAAAATTAGGTGGAATAATTAGCGTGCTTTACTAGTAAAAAAGAAGCTTGAGATAAAATGTTCGTGTGGTTGATCAGTGTGAAAATAGTCTGAAGTAGAACTTTTGTGTGGTCTGTGGTGGAAAACCCTACAAATAGTGACGTATTTACATGGTACATCAATGCAAGGGATGCACTACAGCTTGTTAGTTTAAACAGTGCCTTCAAACACAAACATACCTCCATGCTTTTCAGGTATGCTAAGAATCAACAGAAGATCGTGGCACGCATACAGGGAGGAGTAATCCAGGAGATTATTCTGGTAAATTTGTAGTAGTTGCGCCATCTTTGCAAACGACATGTAGCTCTTTCTAGCTAATCCACCCAGCCCATATTTTTAAAACCAGTACGCAAGGCTTGGGTCAGTGTCATTGCCACGAAATCTCCGAATGTATTTTTCATAGATTTAAAAAAAATGAAATTTTAGACATACACTGAGTGGAGCATATTCTATGAAATCTGTATGAAGGTTCTCGAGTGAACAAGCGCAGCAGCTGACCAAATAACGGCACCTTATCCTTCCGATGTCCCTCGCTAACTACCGACGAAGTCTATGGGCTCGTCGCCGTCAGGTTATGGATACTGCGATCTGACGCTCTCGCTGCCAGAGTATTAAGCTGTGTTTCTCGTCGACCACATAATACGCAGTAGTATTTTTTTCTCACTTTTTTCGGGGTTACAGCATTCTCTTTCTGCCCTCCCCCCCACCCCGAACAAAGAAAAAACTGTTGCACTCTAGATTCGAACGCCTAATTTTCAGTTCCTAAAGCCAGTGCTGTGACCATCCAGCTACGGAGTACTTCTGTTCATTCTATCACCATAAGAAGCTGCACGACCCGAGACGTGAGAGTGCAGCTTGTGATGGCTAGAATGGGCACAGCGTCTCGATGGAGTCCACAGCCGAATGGTTCAGGGGCTGCTTTCAACGACTGAAGATGCGGTGGTTCTGTTTTCGCATCTTCCGCCGTTTTTCTGCAATTTTTGGGCCACATTTATAGAACTTTGCTTGGGGTTGGGGTCAAGGTTAGGGATGGGATTAGGGGTTAAAAGAAGACCTCCCTTTGCCGGTCGATTGAACCAGTTTACATACTCTGGCGGTGAGAGCGTTAGATAGTATCTATAATCTGAGGGCGACGAGCGGGTAAGCTGGAGTGGGCTTCGTTAGCGAGAGACGTCGGAAGGAAAAGATAGAGATAAAGAAGAAAGAAGGACGAATGAAAAAGAAAAAGGAAGAAGAAAGCTGAACTCAGTGGCCTGCACTTGCAATGGTTTTTTTTAACTTCCGTCCTGATGAATGTGATACAAAACAAAATGACAACCTCACAAAACGACAACCTTACAACAAGGCATGCGGCTCAAACCGCCTGAAGATGGAACGTGGCAGGCTGTTATTTGCATAACTCACTGACAGGCGTTGTAGTGGGTCTGTGTATAATGTTGGATTCCTTTCGTTATCTCCACAGCTATGTTTGTCGCAGGTTCTTGCCTTGTCGTTGTAATGCAAAAACTTCTTCAACTGCGAAACGTCACAATTTATTTATTGTTTCACTGATATTTTGTATTAGGACTACCTCAGAGAACTTTGATCAAGGCCACAACTCTGCATTCTATAACGCGTGCGTCCACCAGAGGGCGCTTGTCTTCCGTCCAGGGTAACGACACGTTTTGTTTTCAATGCAATTCGTTTTACATGGCTGTTGTACTGGAAGCAAGTGAGCAATCCCCTCTAGGCCTGTATGCATGTAAACTGTACTAAATTTACACCCGAATGGCCGATTTTTTCCTGTCTCTGAAAGCACTGCTTCGGGGACCTTGGAATAAGCTATATCGCTCCTGGAACGACCGAATCATGTAATTATTACAGAATAACGAGAGAAATGTAGGTTATTCGGTTTTCGTGCATGGGAAATTCAAGGAAATTGTTCTAGAATATTCTCCATGACAGGAATAAGTCAGCTATCCGGTTGTCTTGCATACGGGGCCAGGTCCAATAAATATCGCAACGCGCTGTTGAGACCTTCGTGCCCTTCGCCCATCTGCACTTGACTGGCTGCAGTAAACCATCTCTGCTGCCAACAATCAAAATTTGGAGGATAACCACGCGATTGTATCCAATCCTCTAGGTTTCTAAAACCACAAGAGGCAGGCAGCACTTTGATTTCGGAACATCAGTTCAGCTAGCTGCTATACAGCCGCAGTCCCAGATCCTAAACCGCGAGCTACACGAGACGGGGTCGTTCGTTACGAAGCAATCGGTTGCGACTCCCAGTAGCTACCTCCAGATTAAGTGCCGCTGGTTGTTCAGTTCGTGGGTGTCTCGGCGTTGGAGAATGAAGTATGCGGTTTGCAGTGCGCTGAAAAGGGTTGCCTAACAATAAGAGAGAAAAAAAGAGAAAAAAGAAATCGCCGCTCACAGGTATCTCTACCATTTCACAATAAAGTATTTATGGTGGCCGAGGTTATTGGTACGACGGAGTGCGGCAGGTAGAGTGGCCTAGGTTATCCGCACTCTGTCGTGCGGCAGGTAGAGTGGTCTAGGTTATCCGCACTCTGTCGTGCGGCAGGTAGAGTGGTCTAGGTTATCCACACTCTGTCGTGAGGGGTATGTGCACTAGGTGACCTTACCGTTGTCCTGTCGTTGCCACCATTCTGTTAAGTGTTATGTGTGACTTGGACCATGAGTGTGAATGTGCTATTAATTTTACAGTTTGCAAAGTATTGTAGGCCTAAACCCCAACTTTTCATTTGTTTTTCGTTGTTTTTGTTTCTTGTTGTCTCTTTTAAAAACTGTCTATTCCTTCTACACTTCACAGTTCTTTTATGAGGTTGATAGAGACGTTCGTATCAATTTCTGTTATTCTGTACAACAATCTGTTAACTGTAGATCGGTGCTGCTCTTCTTCAAGCAGTGTTGTTGGGTATTAATGGGTGGGTTTTGCAGCCATATTTATTCCAGGATCTCCTTCAAGCTCTGCGTTTGCCAGTCTACAAGACATGGTTGCTAATGTTGTACATATACTGAGGTTCACCAAAAGAAATGTGTGCCTGCAAAGATACGTTGCAATGAACTAAGGTCCATCTATTTAATCTAACAATCAAAACCACTGTTTACGTATATTTTGATAAGCAGTCTCGAAATAATTGCAGGAAGAGAAGCTGTCGCCAACCTTCAAAGCCACCTTGAGTGGCGCGAACACACACACATACAACCGAAGCCGGATGTCGTTTGAGACATGCGCAGAACTCGAGTCGTGCGAATAACCTAGTCCAATGAACCCTTCGGACTCCATCGTGCGAATAATCACTATCGTGCAGCGAATACAAAGAAGTGGACAGGCGCAAGGAAATGGCGAGCGACAAAAGATACGTTCAGGCGTACGAGAAGGATGTAGGAAAAGGTTATAGAGATACAGGATTACAAGAAAATTGATCGAAGAAAAGAAAGGGAGGGCGATACAGAGCGAAGACCAGGAACCGTGTTCAAGGCCGCTGGTTAAGCTTAAACCGATCGCAACCTTTGTTGAAGGTCTCTAACTGACAGTTAGTCACGTGTCCGCGATCGGTTTAAGCTTAACCAACTGCCATGAACAGAGCTCCAGAGAGCCATGCGAGTACAGTGTAGGAAGAAGGTAAAGATACAGGGAGGGGAAATCTACAGATGCATGCTTGCAGTGCAATGCACAGGCACGCGCGAACATAATTTCGGTGCCTCGTCCGCTCGCAAGAGCCGCTAATTGTTCACGCATGCGCACTCCATCATCAAGGGGTTCGACAAATCAGCAGCTGCAGGCGTGGCTGCGGGCAGGCGAGGTGGTCGTTGCCAGCCAGCATTTCCGCGGTAACTGTACAACGGCACCATTCTGTAACTGGTTCCTGGAATGGTGATCAATAGAAAGTCTTCTGTGGAAGCAACGGCGGGCTAAGTTGTTGCGAGAACTTTTTTTCTGCTTCAAAACAAAGAGTGTTTGGTTAACAATATTGCAAACAGATATTTTCAATGACGCAAAACAAACGATTCCTGCGGTGGTACGCATACCTCGATCCGTTCTCAAGCCGGCATGCTGGGTTATAAAAACTACAGACAAATAGCGGTAATATCGAGGAGTTACATCCCTCTAGGAACTGATAAATAACCAGAGCTTCATGTGGTACCAAGAGATTTCCAATGAGGTGCTCGTTTCCTCCAACTACTGACCATAGCAAAAACATTTATAATTTAATGTTTACAATATATATATATTAATACATCCAGATCTGAGAAATGTGTTATGGACAAATTATTTCACATTTTTCAATGTGTGCTTGTGTGTATATATGGGGGGGGGGGTGAGCTTGCGTGCATGCGTGCGTACGTATATTTGTGGATGTGTGCGTGCATTTTCTCAACGCATTTAAGCCTCGCGATGTTTTTTAAAATGCATTTTCTTCCTTCTTCTCCTCCTCCGTCTATTCTTGCTGTACACCATTCCCTCCCCCACTCCCCAGTGGCCTTCCTTGAAAATACGTGGGCGCATACGTCACTGGGCTTCTTCCGGGTTGCCTGGACTTATTCTTTTCACTTCATTAATCTTCACCCGCGAAGGGCGCAGCAATACATTTTACAATATTTTTTACCTATTCACCTATTTTAACAATGTTCACTTCGAAACATAAATATATTTAAGGAAAGTATGTTCGATGAAGAACAGGCTATTTATTCTCATTTTTAGATCGTATCTCTTCCAAAACATCATCATCATCAACAACAACAACAACAACAACTTTAACCGATAACACAAGTGGAAGTCTAATAACTCCCCTAAAAGCTCAGCTGCGCTAATTGTTTGGTCTGGCATGACAGCCAGGCGGATTCCAGAATCAGAAACAACAACACGTTAAGTTGTCTCCCTTGCGTCCAAAGCGCACGCCCTCGTCGCGGAAACCGTTCTAAACATCGCGCCGCACGCGACCAGATCACGTGACCCGCCGCGTCCCACCACCACGATCTCGGCGTCGGCGTGCAGGATTCTGTATATTAGTGAAGCGCTGAACTGACGCGCAGACCTTGCCGCAACACTCGCACGCCACCTGCTGGAGTTTTCTCTCGTTCACCACAACTCACTTTTTAGGCAGCAATGGATCCACTGCTGTTTCCCCGTTTCCCAGCCGCGTATGTGAAAGGCAACATCTTGTGATTGTCGCGATATGGAGAAGGTTGGGGAGAATCTGATGGGAAAGAGTTTTCACTGCTGCCTTGAACTTCGGGGAAAAAAGTGATAAAACTTTCCGCGGTCTACTGTTGTCACGAGCATGGAAGCCTGTTTTCATGCTTAGCAATATTTTTACTAGGATGTTTGTTCTGAAATAAAATTTTCCAAGATTTTGCTTAATTATTTTCACGAATACTTCTTGCTAGGAAACTTTATTGCATTGCGAAATATGGAAAATGAATTTTCTCTTAAAATTGCAAAAGATCAATGCGTGAAAATCGAGGTATGGACTGATTCGTGTTAAAATCAATGTTTGGATAACTAAAGACTTTTCGAGACTTGATTTGGGCAGTTCTTCAAATCTAAAGAATTAAACCTATTTAATCAAGAGCGTTGATACTGCTAAAAATAGTTATTCTGATAATTTTTTGGCATGTTTTTCTTTAATAGCGGTGCTGGGAAATAATGAAACAGCTGTTTGGCGAGAAGGCCAGAACTCTGTGAGTTCAAAGGATGTCACAAATTTCACACGGATGCCAAAAGTTACTGTAAAACAAAAAACCAAAGAAGACAGTTTAACTGTTTTGCTTCTTCGATGGACTTTCAGTAAAGTACTTCAAACCAAGCGCTCCAAACCACGTGTGGTACTGCTACGCTTACTTTAGAGTTCTGTTTTCGAAGAGCCACGGAGAGTACGGTAGGGTTCGACAGATTATGTCGGTTAGCATACGTTCCCATCACGGTGACGCCAGAGGTCTTTGATTGGTTGAATACTTTCGATATCAGCTAAGCAGTTTCAAATCTGGGTAAAGGCAATATTCCAAGCAGTGTGAGTAGAGACGCTCTGTTCGCAAGTTTCTTGGTCTAAATATTGTAAGGGATTCCAACAAGAAGTACAGGTTTTCTGTGATTCGTGGTAGGACAAAAGCTTCAGGATTTCAAAACCTTTGTGATAGTCAAGGTAAGTCTGATGACTTTATCAATGTCACGCCATAGTATTTTACCCTAGTGTTCTTTATTTTGCTCTTTGTTTTTCGTTTTTTGGTTATGCTTCAATATGGTGCACCGCTTCAGTTGACCCTGACCTTTTCTTTCCACTTTATTACTACAGATAATAATTGCTGTTGAAACAGAGTGTATCTTTCTCAACAGATAATTCTAAAAGACCACGAATGATTAGTATACGACGTAGTCCAAAGTTGACGACAGAATGTTAGAACTAGAGAACAGGAGAAGCTGGGATCTCAGATTATAGAAGGGAATGAGGGATGGAGGAGAGATATACAAAATGGAAGGAAAGCGTGACGGAAGGTAAATTTAAAAAATGATCTCAGGAGGAGGGAGAGAAAAGAAGGGATGGGAGTGTGCAGAAAAATAAAACGAGAAAGAGAAAACATTAGAAAAATGTTTGTGTGGTAGGGTGGAGTGGAAGGCAGGGAAGACTTCTGATTTCGATGACCAAAATGAGTTGTTGACAGTCCCAGTGGACAGACACGCGCGAGCGAACGAACGAACGAACGAACGAACGAACGAACAAACGAACGAACGAACAAGCAAACCAACCAACCAACCAACAATAATCAACAATCGTAAATTATAAAATGTTATATCTGCTAGAATGCGCCTTTTCTACTTTATATTGCCGTTGACTTAAATCTTTGCCGACGAAGTACGGGTCTTCTGTTTAATGCATAAAAACATATATTGACAGTCTTGTATCGAGTGACCAGCAAAACCTGGATATTTATCCGTAAATATGTCCGCGATTTTGATTATAGTAAGAGGTTGGAAAAGGTTATTAAACTGTATTTTTGACAACGAGACATTGTTTTCTTTCTCCTGATCCTTTAATGATGTTTTACACTTTGATGCTGTTGTCTTCGTAAAAAGTCGAAGAGCTCCTTGTTCCCTAAAATATATATATATATTCAGACGAGCTCAAGAGATCAAGTTTCACACAAGCATGTGTAAAGACTAATGCCGTCAATCACACGACAGGATACAAAGAAAATCACGCAGACAATCACACGACAGGATACTAAGAAAATCAAAAGACAGGATTCTGTAACGGAGAACTTTGTTCAATGAAATGTCACGATGCCGTGAATCACGCGACAGGATACTAAAAAAAAATCACGCACAGGATACTAATAAAATTAAGAGACAGGATATTATAATGGAGAACTTTGTTCAGTGAAATGTCGCGTCAGTTATACTGTATCACGGACACCTCGAAATGTCCCTGATCGGCTGCCCACTGAAAACATGTAGACAATGGGCTTGTTTGTTTCTTCGCGCTTTCAGACTTAGAATCGATGCTGCCTCATCAGCTTTAGCGATAATCGTGTGGGTTGATTTGAATAGAAGTGGGAGGGAGAAGGAGTGGTTAGGTGGGGAGGTGAAGGTTGGGTAATGAAGATGCAGACAGATAGATTTAAAGGACTGAACACGGACAGCCGGACGGGCGAAAAGACCAAGAGCCCAAAAGACGGATGAAACGGGAAAAGAGAAGTGTGTGGAACCATGTTTTAGCTCACAGAACAGTTCAGTGGCTCTGCAGCTAATGGTCAACCCGATCGTATCTTAAAGGTGCAGCTGCTATTTTCATGCCCAGTAAATAGCGGGCTTAGCAAGAGGCGAGTTTTCCATACACGTACCTCGCGAGGAAAACTGTGGCCAGTCGTAGAAACTCTGACGTTTTGGTATAACTTTAATCGTGTGCGTCGTGTCTGTAAGCGTCTCCCGATAGCTTATTTTCTTATACTTCCAGTTTAAGCTGCATAAGGGTTGAAATGTGCTCTTTTGTTCGTAAAAACGATCGTAAGGTGCGATCAGCGTTAAGAGCCAACGGTTGTAGTGGGCACTGGACCACGACATATACAACAAAGCTGCAAAATTGCAAAAATGCAAAGGTATATAAGCGAAAATGCACTAATGTGCTACAATCGCAAATTCTCTTAGATACAGGCTCAGAAGAGAGACATTGCGCGTGTGGGCGCTGATGAACTATATGAAGGCGATGGATGAATCCAATCCTGGTCCGGCTTTCATAAACTGTAGTATGCCATCTCCACACCTAAAGGTGTGCGTAGAATAATAGACAGTGCATACGGGCATTGCTTGGTACGCTCGTACGATCGGAAGGGCAGATAGGCTTGCTTATGCAGCCCAACCTTGGCTCTTGAAATGTCATCTGCCTTCAGGTTGAAAAGTTAGCAAAAAGCAGTGACAGAAAAAAGGAGCACTTACATCCATACCTTAGTATTTAAAAAAAATTAAATAGTGGCTTCCTGTCTGCAGCAGTCAACGTCGAAAACAAGCGGAGACTAGCAGGTAACCACTAATGACACAGCGTGGGCCTCGCGCTGACCATTTCACGTGACCCTATTCATTGGCGAATTCATTATCTCTAGGGGGAAAAGGACTGGGGGTGTCGTCTGCTGTCAGTAGGCTGTTAGGTTTTCCTGGCATTAGTTTCTCAGCGTGTGACGCCACCTTGGGGCCTGACTCTGGCGCAGTGCAGAGACCCAGCGCAGCACGACCCGACCACAGGAGGTGACATTTCTGCAGTCGCTTGCGGTCTTGTCCTCCTGTGACCATTTATCATCCACTGAAACGCTTCTGTCTGTCTGACCATCCGTTCGCCCGTCAGTCCGTCGTTTAGTCTATGTCCTTTTGAGCGTCGGTCCGTCCGTCTGGCTGCCTACAGGTCTGTCTGTCTATCTGTCCGTCTGTCTGTTCTGCTAAATCTTGTAGGAGGGAGTTTGCTTTCTTTTGTGAAAGAGCTGCTAATCTGGTTTCTTGTTCCATTGAGTTTTAGAGCCTTTTTAAAGTAAAAAAAAAAGTATTTGCATACATGCTTACGTTTAGAAATGTAAGAGGACCAGTGTTTTGTACTTCTCAAACTGGGATCTTTGAGTCACTGTGTATTTGAGGCACTGTGTAAGTTGACTCGTCATCATGGATAACTTGAGCATATAATTTCATAGAATGTATGACAGTGCTGGCTTAGGATCTAAAACTTGTCGACCGATAGCGGACCGACAGTTTTAGATCACCGGCCGACATTGCATGATACGCTGGAAGCTGTCGGTACCAGCAAGACTTCTGGAAAAGTGTGCACAGTTTACGGAGGAAGGAAACGCCGTCCATCTTCAAGTCAGAGCCACCATTTCGGCATTTATGCAAGACACACGTGCGTTTTCTCTTTGCATAAGAGCTAATTTTCGGATGGTGCAAGCCAAAAACGCATGTAAACAGTCCTTTTTAAATAACAAACCTTTGAAATATGTTCCTATTAATATGTTTATCTCAAAAAGTAATGATTCGAGGTGGAGGTTGGGGGGAAGGGAAGGGCGTTGACTTACAGGGCGCGGTTCACGTGACAGTCGTGATACAGCGAGCAGACTCCCAGCGCGGACATGACCTGCATTGCCTTATCTCCTATAGACAGTTCTGTACCGAAGTCCTTTTCCATCATATGGCAAGTACAGTAATGACCAACACAGGTCGTTACAAGATAAGAACCAACTGCTCTCCAGGGAAAAAGTCGCCGGGCCCAAGTCGGCTATCTGCCGGACCCACTCCGGTCTGGGGGGAGGGGGCAGGGGGTTAGTTCTTAGACACGGAATGGTTGTTTAGGGAGAGGGGTGTATATGCGAGGGCGAGCGTACTTTGTGGAGGCTCTTCGGCAACAAACAGCAGACGTCATTCAAGACTGTTCAAATGAATGTTTGTAGTAGACTGCTCGGGGTTTTAAGAGTTGGAGATGTTTTATGCTTTCGGCGAATGAGATCTACGACAGGTGAAGGAACGAGCAGCATGCAAAAACAGCGCAGACGTGGACAGTTCAGGTCAACAAAGAATCTGTGGGCAAAAAACATCGAGGAAGGAAAGTTAGTTTTATCTTATTATGTTGCTTGCTTCGTCCATTTGGGAAAATCGTTTTCTGGGCTTTTTTAAAACTGCGGCTGTAGGGGAGTATTTTATTGTTATTACTGTAAATTGTGATAAGAGCATTGTAAAACTGTAAACTCAAGACAGAAGTTCGTCAGGAAAAGACCTCAGATAAACACGGACAGCAGCAGCACGTCAACGTGTTTCAGCGAGATTCAGTTGTGTCAGTAATATGTTCCCTTGTCCCTGCTTCACATTCATCTGTCTGTCTGTCTGTCTGTCTGTCTGTCTGTCTGTCTGCCTGCCTGCCTGCCTGCCTGCCTGCCTGCCTGCCTGCCTGCCTGCCTGCCTGCCTGCCTGCCTGCCTGCCTGCTTGTCAGTCCGTCGTTTAGTCTATGTCCTTTTGTGCGTCGGTCCGTCCGTCTGGCTGCCTACAGGTCTGTCTGTCTGTCTGTCTGCTTGCCTGTGTTTTTCGCTGTCCAACTCTATATCTCTCCCTCCTATTCATCTCACCACTCCCAATACCTCCCTCCGTCCCCTGCGCCATTATGCGTTGTTTGTCGGCGGTTATTGCCCCTTCTTTGTATTCATAGTTCCTGAAGAAAACCCAGAATCGTGGAGGAAGCTGAAGACAGTCCGTTCTATGTTTCATTTGGACGTTGTTTTTTTTCAGTGCTGCCTTTGCCTTCTCTTGAGTTGTTTTGGCTTTTATTTGGAAAAAAGGAAAAGGAAATGGCTAATACAGCGCCTTGAGGATGCCATCAGATTTGCATGCATTGGCTTTGACGTAACTAAACCTCTTATAACACAGCTTTTGGATCAACCAGTATCGTTTTTGCTTCGTGTTTCTAAGCCACCATTACAATTACCCCGGCACCCCCGCCCCGGCTCCCCTCTATAAAAATTCCCCTGCAACGAACATATTTTTTTCTTATCATGGGTTTTTCTTTGGGAGATTTTTTTTTTTGGAGAAGGGAGGGGATTGCTGAAATTTTCACACTACAGAACTGATTTCTTTTTGTTTTCAAGTCATGCCGCTGTTTAAGCCATGGTGCATCAGTGATGTCATGCCTTTCTAAAAATTTCAACTGATCGAGAATCGAACCCATAAATATTAAAGGTATCCATATCCTCGAAACCTGGAATGCCAGACGGGATTTAGTTGTTGCTACTAGAGTCATTAGTAATTAGCAAAGATCCAGAAAAGTTATTGTTCAGACCACCTCAGACAGTTTACGTCTAGCCGTGTTCCAACTAAGCTTTTTGCTTTCAATATAAAAATCAACTCATTACTTTTTTCAACTCTCAGCCAATCCCACTAAACGTTTTTCTTCTTTCATCCTTTCCCTGTCTTACCTTCCTTCTTTCCCTCCTTTTCTTCAGCCATTCAGTTCCTCGAGTGGAAAATAATGCTACGTAAACGTGAGTGATAGAAATCGGCAAGATTCTTGAAAAGTTCAAAGATATTCAGCTTGTATGGTATTCTAAAGAAAATGTGGACAAAATGGGAAAGACACCTTGTAGTGCCAGCCAAAGTTAGCAAAGGGTAGTGGGATATCTATTGCGAGAAATGCCACTTTTGTATTTATCGTGTTGCAAATGCATTAAAATATCTTTTTTTTTCGACTCGTCGCTAAATTCGACCAAGAAGTGTACGAAAATGTGTAACCTTCTAGCAAAGGTCTCCAGACCAATAAATTTTCTCAAGATGGCAGTTTTTTTTTCATTTTAGAGTATATTAATTCAGCATGTCGCACGGCTACCTGATATGTGTGGGGGTTTTAGGGGGTGGGGTGGGGATTGGGTATTACAAATGTAATCTTCTAAAATGGGTACCAGCAAAGTTCTAGCAAGAAGAGGATGGTAGCTGACGAAGAAAAAAATGTCAGAAATCGGAAACAAAAGTAACTGTTCTTATCCGGTTGGTTCAGTTTTGTCAATGAATGTACGTACGTCCACTGGGAATTTGGAACCGCCGGACGTCGTGTAGTTTTAAGCAGTATTGGATCCATTGATGTAACACTTAGGTCACTGGAGCCACACTGACTTATCCATCATCTCGACGTTAGAGCGACTAAATAACATGCTGATCTAATTTGCTCAGTTTATCCATACAAAACAGATTAAAACCACTGGTCATAACGACTTCAGACATCTTTAGTTAAGCTTCGAATCGCAGGAAACCATCGACAAAAAATAACCTGCAAACTTTCGTCAAATGAAATGTAGCTTCTAGGTTGAAAATAAGAAAAATTATTTTTTTTGCATGATTTGTGCTCATGTCTAATTTTGACGCTGTAGCCTATCTACTTTCGTCTGCTTTTGCTCTTATTCAGATCTTTGCAGTATATGTTTAATTAGCATTTTAGTTTAACAAGTGTCTGAAAACCACGGGCTAATTATAGCTCAACGCTAGCAGCAGCAGCAGCAGCGCAAGAAAATGTTAACAGGGAGTCTTTCTGCTTTGTCAGGAGGGCAAGGATAACTTTACTAGCTAGATAATTGTTCATAAAATAAGGATTTTTTGTACGACACACGGGATATGCATACGCAGAGTTAGAGAACGAGTGTGAACGTTCTCAAAACTTTGAAGATCGATTTCTCAAAATGTGTTGGGTTTTTTTTCACCACCTGCTTATGGTTTCCCAGTTATCTCAAGAAGTACTGAATGGATTGCTGTCAGATTTGGCACAATGTTTCTGCACACTTAGAGGTACAATTTGTTTTAGGAATTTTTTGATAAATTCATACGTAGGCATATGGTGGGAAGTTAAAAATTTCGTTGACCAGAAACACCACAAATATAAAAATGTACCATTTCTGCTATGTCAATTTTTAGTTCGTCCATTTTTCAATATCCGTGCCAAATTTCTTTTCAGTATTTTGCTTACAGATGACAAAAAGTGGGAAATGCTAATACATCCCTTTTCATTAATAAAGAACAAATGAGGACAGAGTG
This sequence comes from Lanistes nyassanus, assembly GCA_004794575.1. NCBI lineage: Eukaryota > Metazoa > Mollusca > Gastropoda > Architaenioglossa > Ampullariidae > Lanistes > Lanistes nyassanus. The sequence continues at coordinate 760,625 of SMGT01011862.1, read as the reverse complement.
CTTAAATTATCAAATTATCACTTCCTGTTGGAGTGGCATCCCTTTTCGAATGATAATATTTTAGCAAAACTGTAACCATAATGATCAGAAACAAAAATTCTTCTGGAAAATATCTTTTGCACATATGAAGTCTACAAAAGTTCAAGTAAATTCACACCAAAAATCAGGCAAATCAGAGTTCATTTGGCTGATCCAGACTGTCATGATTGTAAGTGGGTTTGATTCTTTTTTCAATCTAGAAGCTGCCCTGAAATGTTCAAAGCTGGGTAGTGACGATGCAATAAGCAACCAACCATCAGATGACGCTGCCACCGAAACGTAACGTGTTTTTATATCCATACTCTTTTATAAAAAGAATGTGATAAATAAATCATTCTGACTTGTCACTCCCCTCCTGTTTTCCTCTCCCCACTTTCCATCTCCATGGCTTGATGACAGAGTGTGGAGACAAGCGGACGTTTTCCGTTGCACTTATTATTTTATTTTGGGTGTGAAGACAGCGAAAAGAGCAAGGGTAAATCGGATGGAAAAGCTAGAAGGATGGCGAACCATCAGATATGCAGAACATCAAAACAGATATAAAAATTGAATTAACACACACAAGAGCATTCCATTCTCCACCGACTGCCACCGGCAATTAGATTAGTGATGTCCTCTGTACGAGCCTCCGAAAAGTATAGTGCTTTACACCCATCTCTGTCAGATCCACGCCTCTACCAGTTTTTCTGTCCCTCCATCCGTCCGTCCGTCCTTCCGCCTGCCTGCCTGTCCATGTTTTGTCGTCTCGTTTTTTTAGTGCGTGTGTCCAACTGTCCGTCTTGCAGTCTGTTCGACTGTCTGTCCGCTAATCAGTTCATCCACACGTTTATTTGCCTGTCTGAATTTCCACTAGAAGACACATCCGTGCGTGGATACGAGGGGTGTGTGTGTGTGGATGGGGGTGGGTGCGTGGGTGTGTGTGTATGTGTGTGTGGAGATTGTGACATGACGGGCCGTACCTTAACTTACTGGACTCGACTTCTCAGAATTACTGGACAAACTGTTATGGTGATCTCGTAAATTAATGTAGACTTAATTGAGCAATCGTCACCAAAACCTTTACTGCCTCAGGTCAATGGTTTCTGCACCAAAAGGTGACGACGCTATGAAATAATGTGAATAACTAGAGAAATCTACCGAGGGAAAAGATTCTCATACTCTGACACGTTCGCTCAGTCTCACACAGGCAAAACACTACTAGCTCAAGAGCCCCCATCCTCGTAAAAGACACAACTACAGCGAACCGCTATTCAACATATATTTCAAACACTAACTGGCTCCACAACATCAAATATATCTACAAATTATTTACAAAGAATCACCGTGCTCGTGTCTAGGATAATACGCTTCCTGATTACGTCATACCAGGAGGTATCAGACAAGAAGATAATCAAAATAAAGCAAGAGGGGAAATCAAACTGCAAAACGGCCTATGATCCCGCTCTGTACCCAGATACAATAAGTGACCGACAACAGAGCACCTACTCTTGTCACTACTAAAACAACTACTTCTGCAATACACAATTCCAAGGCTATTCAACAACCAACAATGAAGCTATGACACTGCCCCAACCAGCACTTCCTCTACCTCCCCTTTTGGCATACGCCCGGCCACTAGCTTAACGTCTCCTGTCTCCGGCAGGATAAAACCACCTATCTTAAATCAACCCGAGTCCCAGACTCTAAGATAGTCTATGGCAAGAGCAGTCCTATAAGGCGCAACAGCAGTCACCTACTACTCTGTCTCATAGTCGGCGAAATACACCCTGTGTATCTGGCATGAAATGCTGGAGCCCTTTACTCTTTCCACGTCTTGGCTAAGATGGCGAGGAGTAGAGGTCCGTGGGTCTACAGGTGTCCGCTTCTCTTGGTCTTCCTACATTAACTCTCTCTCTCTCTATGTCCTGTCCGAGTCTGTCTCCTGTGTCCTACACTGGTTTCTGCCTGCTTAAGTAGTAGGCGTCCTGACGTCTTAACCTTAATTAAACCAGTTCTGGCCAGCCTAGGTTCGGACAGGGCAGCTGCTATGGCTAATGACGTAGCGTCCACCTACCAAGGTGTCGTGAGTGGGAGGGGCGAACAGGCTAAACTAAGAGTGACAGGTGATAACCTAGGAGTGACATGTGACAAACATGAGGTGGGATGACTTGCTTCAATCACTTTCTTATCTGCTATTGTGTATCACCATTTACTCACTGGGTTATACCGAGAGTAAATAAGGGAGCTTGAGAGTTGCGTCAATGGCTTTTCTTGGTGGTGACGTTAATGACCCATGCCTTTGAAAGTAGTTCAAAGTTAATTGCTCCTCGGATTATGACAGGTCTGAGAACAAGGCGCGGAGAAGCGTTCCAGGTGCCAGAATTAGTGGAGGCGTTTTTTCGTTGACACGGAAGTGCGGTTAAGTTGCCTTTGTACCCTGGTCGGATATTTCATGTTTGTCGCGTGACTGTGGAAACTGGAAGGTGTATGAAAGGGAATTGTTTTGTGTTGTATAAAAGCCCCAGTTTTGGAATGTTCATTGCCTGGGGCAAGGGTAGCTTCTCGGACAGAGCTGCGGACTAGCGGGTGGTAGATGCTGGTCGAATCCAGGTGTGGACAGGGATTATTTCATGGAGTTTCAGGTTGTGCAGACTCCATTTGGCCTTCTCCACGCGCATTAAACAGCCTCTGCGCACTCGCCATCTTACTGCAGCCATCAGGTGGTTGTTTTAGTGCATAGCTTAGGAATAGGACCCCATTCCCCGACAGTGAGAAATCACCGCGAGGTGGAAGGGCTGTCCGTCTCAAACTACCATCTACCTGTCAGTGACCTTTTCACCATCTTGTGCTAGAGACATTTTGCTGTTAGCCAACTTTTTTCGCTACTGTTAGCCTTTGTTAGCCTGTGTGCCTTGTGCTAGTCTGTACACCAACATCACACTCTGCCGTTGACAGTATCCGAACTAAATGGGCATCGAAAAATTGCGGAATGTGAAAGACGTAGCTGAGTTGGAGGAAAAGGAAGGTCGCCGTCTCAAATACGAATCAGAGGCCCGATCCAGATCAGAGCTTGTGGATCGTAAAACGAACTTGTGTACTCCAAGTTAAGACGACATGGGGTTGGCCTGGAGTGTCCCACCCTGTGAAGGTCTGATGTCAAGTGAGCGCTTGCCTACCCTCTGTGCCGTTGTGTTCCGTTTTGGCAAGGACACGTGTAAAGAGTTCGCCGTTATCACAGAGGACTCGGCGAGGAAACCTCATATCAGATCATCGTTGTATGAGCATCGAGTCCCCTTCTTTGGTACAGACTGATATGGGAACTGTATCGTCACTGTAACGTCGTGTAATGCGTTTTTTTCTGTTTGTACACAGTTGGTCGTAGGAAAGATATGATGTGCACCTTGTTGTTTGTACATTGTGGGTTGTGGAAGGAGACTTGTGTGATAGTAGGTGTGTAGACCTAGGTTATACTGAGTTGTAAGGAAAGCTACTATGATAGACGAACCATCTCACTCATTCACATGCAAATAATAGTAATCTTATGGTGTTACTGAGTTATGTGGTTCTTTGAGGACATTGTAAGTGGACTGGGGGCTGGAGTCGTATGAATGCATTGATATATCATAAGTAATACAGCAGTTCGTTCTGGCTACGGATTGGTAGTCCTCTTAATTTTGGTAATGTGAGGGTGAGCGCGTGAGCGCACGTTAGGAGTAGTAAAATATCCCGAGTAAGACGACAGACGCTAATTTAGAATAATGGAACTTCTCGATGCGCAGCACAGTAATAAAAAAGAAAAAAGAAAATGCGTAACCAAGCAACAATAATACTTTTATTTATTTTGGTTGTTGACAAAATTGATCCTGTAGACTTGGAGAACAACAACAACAACAAAAATCCCCACTCACTTCCTATCTTCTATTTCAATTTTTATGTATGTATTTCAAAAATAAAACCAACGCCCCATGTCCATTTATCTTCTCGCTGTTAGTTGTCAAGTTCTTAGACACCGAAAAATATTGGAGATTTTAAAAAAGTTATAGCAGCAGCCACTTAAACACAAACAGAAATTTGAAAAAAAGCGCGACTTCCTGATGTGGTTGTTCTCGAAAATGGCGTGTAGAACTCTAGTCGATCGGCCTGCGTGAGGGGGCCTGTTTGTCTGCCCGCTATACCGCTTTCTTTCTTTCTTTCTTTTTTTTTTTTGCTTGATCAGGTTTAGTCAGCCAGTTGTTTACCCACGCACCGCTTTACGGCCGATGTCGTAGCTACGTCAACATTGTCGTAAAATGGTTCAGAACTGGTCTCTGGCCCCGAGTGACTTACGCAATGAGCTGGGTCAATAACTTCATGCTACAACTCACTGGGAGCAGGATAATATTTTTTTAAATCATAATTTCATGATGTTGTAATGGTGACGTGGTTTTCGCGAACTTCGCTTTCCGTTCCGTTCGCTCCCTCCTGAGCATCGCGGCTCAGGGCGAGATGTGGCCAGACAACATGGGAGGGATCACGTGATGGCTGTGGCAGCTTGACTTGTGGTGGTAGAGGCTGGTTCTCTTCAAGTTGCCTCTTACTGTTCTGCTTTTCTGGCGACGGTGGCTTGCTGCTGTCGCTGTCCCTGGTGGACGTTCCTACCTCCGGCTCCATCCAAAGTTTACTACCTTTCGTGTTCATATTCTGATGACTTTTGAGACCCTAAATGTTTTGATTTGCTATTTCGGTTTAATTTGTAAATTCATGTTTGTACTAACTTCTTCAAAGGTTTCAATTGTAGGAGTATTATATTTCATTTCTATTTTTAGCAGCTAGCGCAAATACTTCATGCATATGTGAAAATGTTTTGTTAGTCCTTCCTGCTGTAGCCATTTTAACTGTATTTATGACGATTTTTGTCAACTTTTCAGTGTTATCATCTATATCATCGTCATTTTGCGTGTATCATTTTTACCCATTTTAACTGTATTAATGCTGCTTTCTGTCAGTTCTTTGGTTTTAGCAACTATATCATCTTCATTTTGCCATGCGGCACTTGTTCCAATTTGCTCATGTAGTTCCCAACTCGTACGTTTAACTTTTAGTGTGGCTGGTTCATCCGGCGGTTTATCGACTTCTGCGTTTAGCATGTAAATTAAAATTGCTTACCAGTCTAAACAACCATCTAGGTCAGAAGTGCATAAAGTGAAGTGTATTGATGACATTAAATCGAAATCGCCTTCACAGAAAATGTGAGCGGTTCCCCATCTTTCAGCAGAATTAAATTCGTATTATCTATGCCTTCGTCCATCATTCGCCTCCTTTATCCCAGAGCGGGCTTTTACCATTTCAGTCTCCTAAAATCAGGTCTCCTGGCCTAAATACTTTTGTTAAATCTTCAACTGTTAACACGTTAGTTTGTTCAGCTGTGAGATGTACAGATTCCATATCGCGAACTTTCTACTAGACACTAGAGTAAAATCTATCACCATCTTTATTTCTGGATTTTTGCTGTGGCTTACGTCTGTTGCTGTAATATCATTTCTAACATATATGGCTGGCAACTCCTCCCCTATGGTATGTAGGTATAGATTTTAATATTGCGGTGGGGGAAAGTAGGCATTTATATCCCGAGAGCGAGATAGGGTCTTTTTTGAAGTTATTTCTTGAAGGGCAATAACTTCAGGCATGTTATTGTTAATGAAGTTAAATAAGCAATCGCATAAACTTCACCTGTTGAAGAGTTAGCATTAACATTAATATAGGCAGTCGATTTTTATCTCCAGGGGCATACTGATGATTATCGAACGGACCTTGATGACTAAGCCAGTTTTAGCAAGGTAACATCAAAACCCTGTCAAGAAGACCTCAGCGCCAGCGTGATTGGCCTACTCTAGGGGGATGCTCGCATAGTTTACCCACAGGTACCTTGCCCTACTCAGATAGTTCAGTGGACCTACAGATGGCCAGGCAAGCAATGACTGGATAGTTCACCCACACATACCTTGCCCAGCGTCAGATAGTCCAGTGCACGTGCAGCTGACCAGCCAACATGATGACCAACTACACCACCATTGGTCTGACGCGCCAGCCGCTGCTGCACCTCGGCAGCGAGCAGCCAATCAACGGCGACCACGTGCTGGGCAGGCCGGACGGCCTCCTTCACGGCAACGACAACCTGCCTCCCAGCAACAGCAACGGCATCAGCAGCCACCTTGGCGCCGCCGACGGCCGGAGCTCGCTGGCGCCGCTGTTGCCGCCCTTCGACCCCGGTGAGTACGACCACCAGCAGGCTCCCGACGACGTCTTCTACTACCCGGGAGATGTGCAGCAGCTGACCTTGCCATGGGTGCGCGAGCCCAATTTCGTGACCTTGGTGGTGGTCTACGCCCTGACCTTTGCCCTCGGGGTCCTGGGCAACGGCCTGATCATCAGCGTGCTGTGCTGCCGGCGCAGCGGGCGCGGCATCACCTTCCCGTGTCTGCTGAGCATGGCGTGGGCCGACGTGCTGTTCCTGCTGGTGTGCGTGCCGCACGAGGTGGTCGGCTTCTTCCTGACGCACTGGGGGCTGTCCACCTTCCTCTGCAAGCTGTCGGGGTTCGTGGAGATGGCCTCAGCCATGGCCACCATTTTGAACTTGATCCTCATCAGCGTGGAGAGGTAAGTGAAGGCGGTCATTGTTGGTCAGAGACGTCCTGGCTTTTTCTTGTTGTTGATTGGTTTCTCATATTTGTCAGTCAGTCAGTCAGTCAGTCAGTCAGTCAGTCAGTCAGTCAGTCAGTCAGTCAGTCAGTCAGTCAGTCTTGTATCTATTTGTCCCTCGTTCCATTTGTCACTATCTACATTATATGCGAACTATATTTAATAAAGTTAAAGATTGCAACGAATCGTTACTGTCAGCAACTTAGAAAATCATTGCTAGAAATATAAGAAATATAAAACACAAAAAGTGACTTTAGTATACATAGAAGATGGGTGGGGAGCCACTAGTCAATGCTAAATGAACAGACATAAAGACAGAAGAAAGAAAGAAAAAGGAAGGAAGGAGAGAGAAAGAAAGAGGAAGGAAGGAGAGAGAAAGAGAGGAAGGAAAGAAAGAAAAACACAAAAAAGAAAGAAAGAAAGAGTGTGGGTTAAAGAGGAAGGGAAGACAGAAAGAAAGACAGAAAAGAAAACAGAAAGAAAGAAAGAAATTCGTTGATACTACGAAGCTCAACAGAAAACTGTTCCCTTAAACATGCGCATATACGTAAGACCGTCTATGAGTACTGCACGTTTAAGTATTCATTATAAACAACAACGACGACGACAACGACAACAACAACCTCAAATAATTCCACATGCACTCAAAGGGTTCCACCCATCTGACATCCGAGTGTTTACCTTCGCCTGCTGCCATGTGTTGCCACCCTGTCCGTCTCATCAAAGTTACATAAGTGTTCTGGCAGCACGTACCCGGGCGCCTGATGCCAGCTCCTTCTTTAAGCAGAAACAAGTGATGCTGAGAGCACGACGGCTGTTTTCCTACTTTCACTGTTTTTCCAGCTGAAGGTCATGCGACAGCTTCGTGTCTCCGAACACTCTCGGGACACTGCCAGCCTGTTATGGCCACAGTTCTCTCCCTCCCTCCCTCTCCCTCTCTATCTCTGGGTCTGTCTTCTACTCATGAGGGAGTGTGCATTGTCTCTCTCTCTCCACATCCTCCTCCTTCGTTCTTTATTTCCTTCTTTCGTTTTACTTCCTTTCTTTTTGATTAACAATTCAAACAGGTGTTAAAAATAACATATACTGTCTTTACTCCGAGACACCGCTTACTCCAAAAAGGACTGAAGTTCTCCACTCGCACTATCCCACATAACAGCACTGGGCTGCATTTCATATTCGTAAACATGTGGATTTTTAAAAATTTCCTTTAGTTTGCAGATTGGTTTTGATAACTCAGACTTTAACATGCGACACAAGGCATCTAAAATGACGTTGACAAAATTACATTATTTTGTACACGTTAAAACACGTGCCTGTCAAGTACATCCCCAACGATGTTTTGGTTAATGGCAAACCTACCAATAGGCCGGTCATTAGTGATCAGGTTAAAGAAGAACAAGAATAGGAGGAAGAGAAGGAAGACGTCCTAATTTTTTTATAATCGAATCTTGCGCCCAAAGTTCACTAATTTGTTTCCTCTCATTTTCGTGGCACTCGAGGAATTGTAATTTGGGAGGAAAAAAATCTTTCTTTCATTAATGAATTTAGATGCAGCTGAAATTCAGGCGTCCCGGAGAAATCGACAAACAGTTCCACAAAGTGCAGGATAGAACAGGTTAATAGTTTGCCGAGTTTTTCCTCACCTCTCCGATGTTTTCGTCGCTCTCTTCGCTTCCATTTTGTTTAAATTGGAGAGATCGGCCCGTTCATAGCGTTGGTTTCTCTGATTCGATCGATATGGTCGCTTCAAATTTCTTGTCTGGTCTCAGGCAGTTGGATTTCTTTCCTAATGGGGAAACAAGCCAACATATCTAGAAGGATTAATTTTTTAAACCTGTTTTCTTCCAGTGATATTAAAATATGTGATAGGTATTTAATTTGCACTTTGCGATATTGATAGCGGTGTCCATATCAATGTACGAGCCGCTGACACCGCGCGAAAGTGCTGTGATACAATCAGCCATGAATCAGACGAGAGAAAAAAAATCCGTACTGTGCCCGACGAACACAGACATCAAACTGAATGTTCCAGCGATTTTCTCTATGCGAGTCTTTGAAGGGATCAGAGGCTATTGCCCCCGCCTTCATAAATGCTGGGCTTCCTGGGGTCTATTCTCTCACCGTCTGCTTTAAGCTTCTTGTCTGCACACTGGGATGGCTTGCATGAGCATTCGTATTTGCACTCCCGGTCAAAAGAGCAGTCTTTAGGCCCATTCTCCCTGTGTATTTTAAGTGCAGCTTTACGTATGAACAGGAGATGCGATCCCCCATGCAAGCTACCTCAGAGGCATAGTAGATGCGTCGCCACCCTTTATAATCAAAGCCTGTACTCTCGCCCTGTGTGTGTGTGTGTGTGTGTGTTCTTTTGCCTGGGGGTTCCAGCACAGTGTACAGTTTCTCGTGCTTATTTTTTATTCCCTGGTGACTTAAGTCACTTGTAAATCCGAAAGTCATAATGAATTTTTTTTAAAACATATGAATAAAGTTTATACACAAATCTCTTTAGGCTGGTCAAATAAATCGAGCTTGCATCCTCGCCTCGATCTGGGTGTCAACTTTGAACTGATTTTACTCTGTTTAACTGTTTTTACTATGTTTAACTGTTTTTACTATGTTTAACTGTTTTTACCCTATTTAACTGTTTCTACTCTACCGCCATTACCTCTCCCATCCTAAGCATGGCGGCTTATAAAGACTTTTACACAAGACTTGTATTCATGTGTCTCATAAAACGATGAGTATATATGATTGATACTTTCGATAAACATTAGCTGGTCATGCCCGACTTGCTGTGTTCCAAAGAGATTTGGGTAAGTCTGCTTGGTACCTGTGCGTGTAACGCATCCAAAGGTAGCAAGGGGAAAAGTCAAGCTCAGTGGCGCAGGAAATAGATGTAGATAGCAATTTGTTATATATTTTTTCAATTTGGCGTCACGAGTTAAGTGTTGTTCACCTTAGATGAACAAGCTACAGAGGTTATTTCAGCAGAACGTTCTATTTATTTTGAGAAAAAAGCCCAAAGCATCCTTTTGGGTGACATTGTCACACAGACAGTTTATCATAGAAACTGTACTTGTTTCAATTTTTCAACCTAACACCGAATTGAAGGGCGGAATTGATTTTTTGGAGGAAGCTGCAAAGAGTTATATGAATAACGCCAGACTGATGGCTTATATTGACAATTGCAGATACCCGCGAGGATTTATTTGAACGTTTTCAAATAAATCTGTCATTTCATATTAAAATCTCGAGATTAATCATGCATTTCGAATTAACATTTTCAAATACGTTCAAATGTACACAGTGCATTACCTTTCGCACGCCAAGAACCCTTATATATATATATGTCTGTGTGTGTGTTTTGGGGGGTTACATAAAATAAAGATCAGCCTTTAGGGCACAGGCGTCTGCATACGGCTATGTGTGAGCGCTGCCAGTATCTTTGTTGGAGTTATCTTTCGATAATTTAAGCGCTCTGTCCTCATTTGTTGTTTATTAATTATAAAGATCAGGTCTTAAAGTCATTGCCTACAGCGATGTACCACATGAACGCACAACTTCAGTTCCATCAGTAAAGGCTGACATGCAAAGCCACAGTTTTATATATAAAAACTTCATGTAGGCCTATTTACATCACACAGTTATGTGGGGAATATCGTTTACTATCGTTTTGAAGCAGACAGAAAATATAACATCGTGTCAAAGTGAAACGAACCGGTGTTTAACAAAGATGGCGTGTCCCCAGATGACAAAAATGCGATTATTTCTGTGGATAAACAAGGCCACAGAGCTCGAAAAATTGCAGAAACATTAGGGAGGAGTCACATTTGTATTTACAGACTTCTGAAACCATTTCGCGAACCAGAATGCGATGAAAATCGTGCACGAGCTCCGCCACCTGCCAAAGTGAGTGCCCAGGTGAAAGAAGACTCGAATATTGTAAGAACCGACAGACGGCAGACTTTAAGTGACGTCACAGCAATCTTCAGCCAAGGAAGAGAGGCAGCCAAGGCCTGCTCAGAACGAACTGAAGTACATCTCAATTCTTGACCTTCACCTTTGGCCATCTGTATGCAAACATTTTTAGTGCGAATCTATGGCCGCTGCAGGAAGACAATGCTGCTGTACAAAAGTCACGCTGGACAGCACAGTGAAAGGCACAAAACTAACTCATCGTTCTTACATACCCTGCGCATGCAGTCTTCCGATCGTAACATCATCGACAACAATTGGATGGCTTGTGCTGAAAAGATAAGTCAAAAAGAAAAATCATGTTATCAGCACAGTGGATGACCTGAAACGAGAGCTTTTAAGTGCTTGGGAATGTGTCCCATAATTTTCCATCAGACGCCTTCCAGGTCTAGGTGAAGTCCTGATTCGGAAGGATCACATCACCGAATATTAGACGGTTGTGAAGTTTGTGGAAGGAACGAGGTAAAAGTTTGTACTTTGTCTACATTTTGCGCAAGTAGCCGGAATTAAAAAAAGTGGTGGTTTTATAATGGCAAGTCGCTGTATATGTACTTCCGTTCCTTGAGTCCATAAAATCCGTATTTGGTGTCGGATTCATGATTGCCACAAGAAGTCGGACGGAGCTGTCAAAGGGAATGTTCATCAGCTGGACTGATTTCGTTTGTTTGTTGTGGGTTTTTTTTTCATTTGTTGGGTCACTCTTAAGGAAACTCTCGAGGGTATTGGATTACAAATCCAAAACTCTTCAAGGTGTTGGAGTACAACAGACTCGATCCACCCTTCCAGTTATAACATCAAAGAGTGTATTTAAAAAATTGATATTGAACAGAATTGTCACTCACTGAAATTGACATAATCAAATATACATATATAGAACCCTCAGAAGTTATGAAAGTCATATTAATTCTATCAATTTCACAAAACTTATTTCATTATTAATAGGAAATAAAATTGTTTTACTCTATGTTAAGTGATCTGCTGCTGTGTCAGACCGCTTTGACTGTCTCCACCTATATGTAACTGTTCTCTGCTCTCATCTCATTTGCCTTATAGCGAAAATTTGAAATGGGACAAAATTTCAAAGCTGGAAAAACTTGGCGAAAATCTCAGAAGAGCTTTTGCAGTTAGACTTTTGGGTAATTAAAAACTCTCTGAATTTTTGGGGCTGCTGGTTTCCAGATTTATGAACATACAAGTCGCGAGAACGTCAAGCACTTCAGATAAATATTGGTCCAAAAAATCACTCTTTACATTTTACTTGGTGGTGTGGCAGAGGGAATGGGTTTTCGTGGAAAAGAAGAGTAGACGGAATGCGATGTGTGCCTGCTCTCATTAATCTAAAAAAAGTGGGGAAGATGTTATCTAGAAATTCGTTGTACACAAAAAAATTTATACTTTTTTTAGAGAAAAGGAGAGAGGGCTGAGTGATTGGTAATATTTCTGTAGGGGGAAAATCTTTCTTAGGTTTACTGCAGTGGGAGGTCTTTGGTACGTTTATTCTTATATCGCAATGGGCTAATTTTTCATAGGTTTACTGCAGTGGGCAGATGTATGGTAGGTTTATTGTAATGGGCAAACTCAGTAGGTTTACTGCTATAGGATAATCGGCTAATTTGCACAGGGAAAAGGTTTACAGCCAATTTACAGGTGTACGTTTACTAGCATGAATCTAGACTTCGCAAGGCACGGCTACCATTAGCAATTCAGATTTTAATACGGCGAAGATGCTCCACAGAATCGCAGCACAAGCTGACATTGTCTGAAGACAAATGTGCAGCGCGTCTGGAAATCAAAAGATTAGGCTCGACTGATGTGTGCACTAACAAGAAAGAAGTGTTGCTCCAGACGTCGCCAGCCCATGGCCGTTCGTATTAAAGTGAAAAGCGAAGATAACTCTCTCCTTCCCGCCCCCCCCCTCCTGTATACAGGATGATTTCTGAATCGAACAAAAAGTAAATTAAAGTAAGAACCACACATTGTAGTTATGCAAAAATTAGATTGCAGCGGTGAGAAATGAGTTTAATAGTAAATAGAAACGACAAAATGAAATAGACAGGACAAAATAAAAATCTATTTTGATACAGGAAAGAAAAGGAAGAAAAAAGATATTATGCCAATAAAGGAAAACTGGAGAAATATAAGACAGGCATCTTCTTAAAGGAAAAGATACTGAGATTTCTACGGAAATGGCATGTTAGTTTAAACCATGTGGACAGAATCATTAATCGGGCTGTCTTGTCCTCGACTAGAGAGAATCCTATGATGTATAGGATAACAACAGACGCCAACACGCGCACGCGGATTCTCTCTATATTTCACGCACAGAGAGAGAGAGAGAACTGGACTAAACTTTACTGAAAAGGCTTTCGGACGATTTTAAGTAAGGAATGCCTTAGAAGGTATTGCAGCATTGTCATTTGCATGTACACTGCACTTAAAACGAGACTCATACAGAGAGAAAGGAATGGGGAGGGGGGAAAACTTTAATTTTAAGACGCCTGCGGTCCATTTCAAGGTGTCGGGTTAGGGGGTGGGCAATATACAACGACATAAATGTAAATATCCATAACCAGTAGGGTAATGCAAGTCTACTCCCCCCCCCCAAACAAAAAACTCAACCCCTTTTTGGATCTAGGTCAATGAGTACAACGAATACAAGAGAGCACTAACGAGAATGGCATGTTCAAAAAGCATTGCTTCAAAAAGCTCCTCTGGTTGCTGTTTTCTTGTTGCTACTGGTGAACAACGAAAACAAGCGGAAAGCTGAAAGATTTAAACAAAATTATGGGTATATATATATATATGAGATGTGTGGGCATATAACATGATGCGCAGTTTATATTCGATAATACCAGGGCAGAATGGACATGAAAAAGGGTTACCTTGAGGGCTGTGCTTTTAAAAAAACGTACCCGATGTAACAAGAGTGTGTGTGTGTGTGTGAGAGAGAGAGAGAGAGGGAGAGAGAGAGTGCAGATCCCTTAATACAGCCAGCTTTTATTTAGTTTCGTGACAGCTGTTTTACTGGGGGAAGCAGGACTCTTTAGATGTTTTGTATTCAATAGTCCTTTGTCGCTGCCTGAAAGAAAGGGCAGAGAACTAAAGGTCCTAGGGTCTCTAGGAAAAGACTTCAAAAATGTTTTTTGAATATTCGATGTTTTGTCCTCAGGAAATCCTTCTTGCTGTCTTATGGAAATGATTTTAGCATTGCTGCACATTGACATATGGGATTTTTTTCCCCTCAAAATGATGAGGCCTGGAGCAGAATGATCGTTTCTCCATCTCTTTGAACTGTCACTCCTGCAGGCCAGTCATCACACGTCATACAGCTGATACTGAAAATAGCCACTGATCTGAGAACCATTCAACATTTCGATGATTCAGCGCTTACTTCACAGACATTTTTTAACGTACGGGGAGGCAACATGTTTTTTGCTTAACGTCCCGTCGCAAACTCTGTGCATATGAAGGTGCTGCCAAGTTTACGTGCTGCCACACTGGGACTGCTGTCGCTACACAGGGTTCAGTCCCACCCAGTCCCATTACACTGACACCGGGGCAACCAGTCCTAGTACTGTTCCCTATAGTGTCAGGCGTCTGGCAGGGCAGCTACTAGATTGACACTCTGCGTGAACCACTGACCTGCCTCGAAAGCGGACACCTCAACCGCTAGACCACCGAGGGGCTGGTGGTTTGAAGGTAATTTACGCTGTGGTAGTCGGCTATTAAGTTCCATGTACTCTTCTAAAGGCGGAGATGTTTGTTGCCACTGGCTTTCCTTTCTCTGCTTGTCATTCGAGACAGAGGCCTTCAGAAGTGGGATGCGTCAGAGATGTAACAAGTGAAGATTGAACTTCAGACAGTTAGGGTTTAGTGATTCACGCCGAGCCACCAATGCAGGGTACATCGCGGCAAGCGAGCGACGGCCCAACTTACCTGTAAATAGGTGCCACGCACTGAGGAAAAATATGTGTGTGTGAGACGGGGTCCGAACCCATGGACTTCGATACGCAATATATGGCATGGGTACACACACAGTTATTGATAGTTTCGCAGGACTGCCAGTCCAACATTGGATGGTAGCCTCGTACCAGCGAACCGTTACAGTGTCGAAGAACTGCCGTAGGTAGGTAATTTTTACAAACATTGCTTCCGCCTGGGGGGGGGGGAATTTCGCACTGTGGTGGTGGGGGGGGGGGAATGGGGTCCTATTACTAAGCTATGTACTGACAGAACTATCAGACTGATAGCTGCAGTAAGGTGGCCAAAATGGAGAGGCAGTTTAATGTTCTGGGGACGGGCCAGATTGAGTCTGCACGTTAACTCCAGAAAATAATCTTTCACCACACCTGGGTTCGAACCTGCAACATCCCCACGCTAGTCCGCAGCTCTGCCAGTAAAGCTATCCAGGCCTCCCCCCACCCTCCCGTAGAACTGCTAAGAAGAGAGGGCGGTTTTATAGGCCTTAGGGTGGGATTTTATGAGAGCCACGGGCAGTCTGGTGAACTGCAGCTTGGAGGCACTACAAGGGATGTCACAAGGCTGAACAGCACTTATGCTAGCAAAGCAAAACTTTCGTGCTTCTCTGTAACATCCCTTGTAGCGCCCCCGCCCCCAGCCGCAGTCGACAGGACTGCCTGTAGTCTCATGAAATCCCACCCTGGTGTCTATAAAACTAGTCTCTGTTCTCGGCCCAGGAACGCCGGTGTGTCTGCCTAGGGTCGCTGCAGTCTCGCCTCTATAGAACTCTCTTTAGATCACCGCAGAACGCTCGTGGTTGTTCTGTTTGAAAGTTAAACATATTTTCCACGTGGACAAAGGCGGCGCATTTCCAGTCATTGATTACAGACGTCGACGTACTGAAGCTTCTTCAGCAAGCCGGTGTCTACCTATGGATTTTCGTCTACAGTAAACACAGGTTTCCAGAAGCTGCCGTTTTGTCTCGTGACTTCTTGCAGCAGGAAGAGCGGACAAAAATAGACAGTGGTGTAACTAGTGCAGCGGCTGCATTGTCCTTATAATTAAGAGACCAATGTTCGCACTCTTCAAGCGGCCTCCGTGATTTCAGAAAGTTAATGTAGGCTGACTTGAAAGGTGTCATAATGACAGACGGATTGCTAGTTCCACCCAGGCGTGAAGCCAGCGTTCCTTGAAGTCATGTCAGAAACAATATCCTTTGTTTGGCCAGTCGACGCTGCAGACCCATCTTCCTGCAAAGAAAGATGTGTACACGCAAGCAAACAAATGCATGTTAACTGAATAATAATAACAACAATAATAATAATCTAACATTTATAAAGCGTCTATCATTGTCCCAAGGTTGTGAATACGCATCACTCCAGCCAACATTCAAAGTACAAAGGAAAATACATATTGACGGACCATAGACACACATTACCTAACATTTCACCACACAAACACATAAACACACATACATATGTATATAACCTAACACAGTGTGTAAACAATTATTTTTTGATGTTAGATTAGAGGGATGAAATGGAAGCACAGTGTCTTTGGTTAAAACCCTAGTAGTTCCAGACTTGGATTCCATTGTTATAGAAACAGCGGAAGCCATGAGAGTTATACTTAAACGTTTTTGTTGGCAATGTCGTAGATCAGAAGAGGAGCGGAGAGAAAGATAATGTATGTATGTATGTATGTATGTATGTATGTATGTATGTATGTATGTATGTATGTATGTATGTATGTATGTATGTATGTATGTATGTATGTATGTATGTGCGTGTGTGTGTGTGTATGTATGTATGTGTATGTATGTATGTATGTATGTATGTATGTACCTATGTATCTATGTATGTGTGTGTGTGTGTGTATGAAGAAATAAGATTAGACTTTAAAAAGATGGAGGAGCACCTGTCAGAATGCTGTAACAAATGCAGGACGTGGTGTACCAAATCTCCACAGATATAGGGAGGCAGGGAAGTTTCCTTAGCAACGGAGTAATAGGGTTTTGGTAACGCGCCGTGAAGATGAAGTTCTGAACTTTCTAAAGGGGGAGGAGAATAGTATCTGGGCAGCCAATGAGGACTGGAATTAATCTAAACTAGAGAGAATACAGGACGTGACAAGCGCCTGAAAACTGGTGGCTTCTTTTGAAAGAAATTTTCTGATAGAACCAATTCTTCTAAGCTCAAAGCCACAGGTATGGCAAACTTTAACAATGTGTTGTTTCGTCGAAAAATTGGAGTTATGGAAAAACCCAACAGATTTCTTACGCGTCAGAAGAAGAAATTTCAGATCACCCAGTTGTGAAGGACAAAGGGCGTGATGGGCTTAGGACAGATGATCAAGAAAAAAGAAGTGTTTCAGTTTTTTTCCTCGTTAAGTTGAAGTATATCGTTTTCCATTAAAGGTTCGATGAGTGGTGTGCAATCCTGAAGCGTTTGTAAGAGCGTATCAATGTCTGCGGGTGACCAGGATTGTAGAGGTTGTGTGCTGTCTGGGTAAAGGTAATGACTGACTGCGTACCTCTGTGCGACGACTGAGAGTGGTTAAGTATACCTGATGAAAAGTTTGGGCCCCAGCGCTGAGTCCCGTGGAGCACTGAAATGAAGTGCAGCAGGGGCAGATAAATAATCGTTGACAGAAACGTATTGGCTGCGATTTTGAAGGTGGGAACGAAGCCACGGAAAAGCTGCGGAACGAATCCCAAATTACGGAACGAATCCTAAATTACGGAAGGAATCCCAAAGACCGGTCCCAGACGAGAGATAAGTGCTGTGTGGTTAATTGTATCAAACGCCGCTAAGCTATCTAGAAGAAGCAGAGCCGACAGCTTGCTCTCCCCCCTCCCCCCACTGCAGAAAGAATGTCTCTGACAACGCGAAGAAGAGCAGTGGCTGTATGCTGACTGAAATGGTTACTAGAGATTTGTTTCAAGGTGGGGCTCGAGGTGGCTGAGAACATTTTCCAGTACTCTGAAGATAAACGCTATTTTCGAATTTTGCCGAAAATTCTTTAATTAGTTTTTGTCTAGAACAGGTTTTTTTCAATACAGGTTTGACAACCGCTGTTGATAGGAACGATTCCTGAGGTCAAGAAAGAACTGATGGTGCTGGATATTACATGGGAGGATGACATGGACAGTTTGTTTCAAACATATTTAGACACAATGAATTGCTTGGAAAAAGGTGTGAATGACTCAATAACGTAGTATGGGTATAAAGAGACAACGTCTGATGGTAGAAAGTTATTTGTGGTTACCTGAATTCTGTCGGTGAGGTGGTTACGTAACAGGCCCCTTTTGCATGAAAACTGTACTAAATTTATACCTGAAAAGAAATTATTTGTGGATAGCTATTCCTCCTTTCTAATTCGATATACGCAAGGCACGAATAAGGAAAGAATAACTATTCAATGAGGTATTTTAAGGTGGCGGGAATTCTCCTTGAATGCGCATGCGTTATGGTCAGCACTGCACTTCTTTGTAATCACTGCGCTGGCAGAAAAAAAAAGCGCAAACCAAATTTGTCCAGCACAACCAGCAGTGAGGCTGAAATTCTGCTTGAGGACACCGCAGTCGAGGGACCTCCGTTGTTGGCTGCAGTCACCCTGAAAATAATTTTTAAAACAAAAGCCTTAACTTAGAGCAAAATAGAAGACCGCGTGTCAGCAGTTGACGTGACCTGGACTTGTAGGAGTGGTGTTAAGCTCCATGCCGATTCACAACTTCTGTGTCAGCACTAACTTCATGTACAGTGCCCAAAACGCCAGCTCTTCGAAATATGTTTCTGATATAGATGTCTAAATCATCAAGTATGTCAAACGGATTTTTTCTGTCTCTGAAAAGTCTGTTTCGGCGAACTTTAATTGGAATAAGCTATTTTCACCTGGGACGACCATCAGATTAACTTTATTAGCGAATAAGGGACGACCATCAGAATAACTTTATTACCGAATAACGAGGGGAAATAGGTTATTGGATTTTCGTGCATGGCAAGTTCAAGGAGTTTACTCTAGAATATCCACCATGACATGAATAAGTAAGCTATTCGGGTCCTTGCATACGTGGCCAGGGTAGGTAGTTCAAGATCGCGGTCAGTTAGTAGGGTTAAAACAGTTTGCTTACCAAGCACTCAAATGAAATTGTGGAGCAATTCTGTACATTTGCTACTAGACTTTATCCTTGTAGAGAAGGAAAAAAAACAGTATTAGAATATTCAACCAAATCTGAAATACGGAGCTTTTATAACGAGAGTAAATCGAGTTTAATAGCGTCGCAAATTTCCTTGTGGATAGTAAGTTTGGATTTCACTCATTACCTTTCCCCCCGACGGCGTTCGCGTTTCGGAGTACCAAACTGCTCATTAATACTAGTGAACCACGGATTAAATTTGCGCTGATGAACTATGCGTTGGCGTAAGAGGGCATTTTGCCCCCAGGGGACCCCAAAGTAGCCTTGTACTCAGCAACTGAACAATCATGAAACATGGACGCGGTCAGTTCAACACGAAATGCTTCCTTATCAATCTTATTTCTGCTACGAATGGCAGTAGTGCGTGGTACAGGTACAGGTTTTGCAAAAATTCAACCAACACAGAAAAGCACTAACGACTGTGTATTTGATTTCCTGACAGGTCATATGTGAGCTCCTGAAAGTGTGCGTGCGTGTGTGAGCGTGATGTCGACAAGGAAATAGACGGAGGATTCAAAGCTGTTAGCACTAATTTCAGCGGTAATTAATTAATTAAACTGTTGAAATAATTTCGACGGAAGTGAGTTAAATTGTTGAAATACCCTTTAAAACTTGGAGACCAGGCATTAATGACTGATTGCTTCCCCTCCGGGTAAATGGAGTGAATAAACACGCCTGTTCGCTGTGTGTTGAGGAACGAATGTGAAATTCTCGTGCAGTCATGGGCTTCTTCCTGCTTGATTTGCCACGAACAGCTTCAGTAGTTTGTATTAAGCCACGTGTCGCTTCGCCTTTTCGCCATTCATTTTGCGTTGTCAGAGGAAACGCTGCTGCTGCAGTTTTGTGAATCGTTGCTGGAAATAGAAAGTGCCTGATTGGGGATGATGCCTTGAATACAAATAATATCAGCGAAAATAATTACAGACAAAAACGTCATGTAAAATACAGAGGTGCAGTCTTCTACATTTCTGGAGATTTCTTCACTTATCCGTTTGGTCTGTCTCCGTCATTTTCCCCTTCGCATTAGCAGCCAGTTACCTGACCTTTCACCTGGAGTTCACAGGTCAAAAGGATCGGGAAGAAAACGTGCCTCTTAGGTTATTCTGTGTGAAAAGGAAACTCAAGTACATTTCGAGTATATACAAAATCGATATTTATGCAAAATGTGTGTTTCTCTTTTTGAGGACTCTTTCCGTGAAAGCAAATCCGCCTTTACGCAAAATATATGCTTAATTTCTCCTGACGCAAAATATATGCTTAATTTCTCCTGACGCAAAATATATGCGTCATTCCTCCTGACGCAAAATATATGGGTCATTTCTCCTTACGCAAAATATATGGGTCATTTCTCCTTACGCAAAATATATGGGTCATTTCTCCTTACGCACAATATATGGGTCATTTCTCCTTACGCAAAATATATGCGTACTCATTCCCTTCGCAGACACGCATGTTTGGGGTACTAGAAAGACGATCAAGTCACGTCAGGTAGTAGCAACACTAATGCGAAAGGGGAAATGGTGGAGACAGACCAGACGGATGTTTCAGGACAGAAAAACTCGGTAAGAACGTACATGATTACAACTGACGTAGCACCTTTGTCTGGGTTTATTCTCACTGATATTCCATGTATGAAAGGCTTCACCTTCAATCAGACGCCCTCTATTTCCAGCAGGGATTCACAAAATTGCTTCAGCAACCTTTCCCCTGGCAGTCTAAACAGAATGCTACACAGAAAAGACTAAAAAGACATGAAGACGGATTGCGTCCTATATTCTGAGGTCACCTTTCGACTGCTGCTGAATAAAACTTTTACAAGCAGATGTCTTTCTCATCTCTCTCTCTCTCTCTCGCACGCACGCACGCACGCACGCACGCACACACAAAACTCCATCGCAGCGCAGGGAGCAAAAACAGAATTAAAAGCATGAGACTAAAGACTTTCATATTAAGAAAAGACTTTGCCTTCTCAGATAGTGACCTCTGAGTTAATAACCGGGATGAAAATGCATTATTGCATACAAACGAAAATATTCTCTAAATCTTAACTAGTAGGCTTAATCATACATTTAGAAGTTATCGTCTTAATGGACTGTGTAGTTTATTCTTATACTTTCATAAAATTCCATCGTTTTGTTAATTTTGGTAACACACCGAGATACACACCACACACATTTACCCACTCCAACCCTCTGTCTCTCTCTCCTCTCTCTTTCTCTCTCCCCACTCACGCATTTATTAAATGTTTAAATACAAACACTCACTCACACATTGCTTCTGTTATAAACATTAATTTTCTTCCCAACGTCTGCCCTCTGTTTCTCAACATCACATTTACCACTCCACGTTTAAACAAGAAGAGGTCCGAATGAATGTTGCTCATAACAGCACCGTCGCTCCAGCCTCGTCTGTCCTTTTGGAGTTTGTGCCTCCGGGACAGAACTGACATTTTCCAAGAACATTTTCTGCATTTGCCAAATGCTGTGAGACAGGCAGTCTTCGTTTAAGACAGTGTTTGTTTGTTTCTGTACTGGAAGGTGTGTCTGTAGAGATCTGTCTGCACCTAAGGAGAAATGCCCGTTTGTGTTACAGAGATATCGTTTCAGTATGAAGATGGGAATTCTGAACTATATTCTAAGGAACTATATATTCTAGCCAAATGAACATGTACCACCTTAAAAAGTTTCGTTATCAACTCTATACATTTTTACGCTTCTATAATTGCTTGACAAGTGTTTGAAACATTTTAGTATCATCCTAGCGGTCAGTGCAGGTCTGAAAACCTATCAGGCATGTACTGATGCGTAAAGGATCTGTAGCCTCGGCAACAGAAAAAAGTATTCACCTCGTGAGAACTTCAGTTTTAGGGTACATTCCTTCACCCTTTTCTACAGAATATTTTATGTCGATGGTAACTCATTGTATTGTAATCAAATTAATCGAAATTAGGAACAGCCATTGTACTATTAAAGATTTGTTACATTGCAGCATTTTGGGCCCTGGAAGTGTTTAGTCTGCTACGATTGGCTAGATGCCCGCGGTAAACACTTTGGAATAACAGAGATATCCAAGACTCGAAATATCGATTTCTTGTAAGACTGAATCCAGCATAGACCACTGAATGAGAAATCTGGAAAACGTCAAGTATGCGAAAATTAATTATCGGTTTAAATTTTAACCGCAATGTCTGTCAATTCTGTTCGACATATTGTCATTTCTGCTTTGCAGTACAAGCTTACTTAACGGAAAAAGCTTCCACGAACAGAGTCAGGTCTCTAGAGCAATTCCACAACACATGAATGTGATCTTCGGTCGTTAAGAATTTATAAGCTGCAGGAAGAAGACATGGATAGGAAAATACACCATACCAATGCCGTAGAAGCTCCATGGATCGAACCAGTATATAAAGTAATTTATTGTTTCTCTTTGTAGATGCGTCACTGTGAAGTGCTGAATTAATTGATGTAAACAACACACACACGCAAACACACACAAGCAAGCAAGCATACATACATACTACTATACATACATTCACGGATATCCAACGCTTACTGATAAGAAAAATACAAGTGTAAATTTATCCGATTTTTCTTTACGGTCCTCTCTTTAATAGGAAATGCAAAGGAAAGTGACACGGGTAGAGACTTGGTAGCCAGCTTGCTACGCCAAAGCTACTGTGACCCTAGTGTTGTAACTGATATTTTAACCCATCACAGATTCTGAACCAAACTAGCAAGCGTCAGACATACTTGCACAGGCTTTCCGTTTCCTTCTTTTCTCGCTAACCTTCCTTCTCGTAACTGGGGGAACGAGGCTTTAATTGGCGAGAAGGATGGGACTTCGCTGACCTCGATCGCAGATCGCTAAATGAAGTAGTTTGGAGACCACATTCTACACCCCAAACCCACCCGCCGTCTAACGAGAACGTACAACGTTGGAACTGTTTGACGGGGTCTTAAAGGGGTTCCAGTTTATATTTAACGTGTGCGAGGAGTTCTGGCCAGTGGGTCTTACAGCAAGCGGCTGAAGCGCCAGAGGGGATGTCGCACAGAAGCAGGGGGTGCTTTATTATTGTTTTTGCTTGTAGACATTTGACTGATGTGCGACATCCCATAATTAGAACTTCAACACCCGAAAACTCGCTTAGTGTTTGGTGCCGGTTTGCTGTAGCTGGAGTTGTTTTCCGGAAAGAAAACGATTATTAGGATTCTCTCTTCCCTTCCCCGCACCCCCCCCCCCCACTCTCCCTTCCTGGCTCTCTACTCAGCCAGACAGCAACAAAAAGAAAATGCACCAATGCACTGTCATCGAAATCAGAGACCTTTCCCTGCTCCCCCCTTCGCTTTCTTCACTTTTTCGGTAAATAAGCGAATTACTTGCGTCTTTCACTGAATTCGATCTTGGCTGCGTCGCCTTTCAGTAAGACTGTATTGTTTTGGACGTCTTTCGATACAGGCTCCTCTATACGACATCTAGACGCATTTCTGTCGTCTTAAAATAGATTGTTCTTTGGGCTTCGTTTACAGGATGGTGAGATCGATATGGTTAAATATAACGAAATTCAAACCTAGCAGCAGAACTTTGAAATAAAACTATACGCTTACCTCAATCAAGCCAGAGACGTCTGGGTAGAGAGATGGGCACAGAGAGAGAACTTGGAGAGGTAGCAGGGATAATTAACTGGATGGTGGAAGGTGGTGAGATTCTAAAGCCCACATACTGCGCTACAATTAGAGACAAACAATATCCTGTCCGGAGATCCGGTGGTTGGATGCTGGGAGGGAGGGGGGATTGAGTTTCGTTTCGTCTGTCCCTCTCGGAGAGTCCAGGACCTGTGGCGGTATTACCTGAGGGCGGGGAAAAGTCTAAATCGCCGCCAGAAACTGACAACGAACTAATGATCTGCGTCTCCAGGCATTGCTGCTTTACTCTCATCTCGCCATTTTCGTTACATGTCGGTCGTCGATTAGCTCAGCATAACTGACGGTGGCAAACGTTTGTTTCTGTTCATAAAAAGGGTGGGTTCCATCGCCACTTCACTTCTTGTCTAATTCAATTGCCTTGTTTGCCTTTATTAACTACGTTGTTTGTCTTCTGTAACTGCCTTGTTTTCCTCGCACGGCTGCCTTTCTTCCTGCTGAATGGAAATGAGTATAGGCGAAAGGCATTAAATCAGTCTGCAGAAAAAGCAAAGTTTTCCGTTCTGCCCTGGCGAAAAAAAAGATTAACCAAGATTTAATTGTTTAACAGCCACACAACTTGTGGGAATTAATTCTTTGGCTGTTGTATTCACATTTTTCAGAATGCGGACGAAAAGACGACACGGGATGCTGGAACTGTAAGCAGGAGAAAGACGCTTCGTGTGTGCGTGCGTGCGTGCGTGCGTGCGTGCGTGCGTGCGTGCGTGCGTGCGCGCGTTCCCTCTCTTCCTTTCTATTTTCGTCTGTATTTGGGATCAACAGAGTTTCCTCGTTTTCTAAAAATTCCCATCACGTAAGCAACAAGTTTTTGCATAAATATATTCCGAATGCAATCAGCAGTAAGTAGCTTCTCGCTGCCAGTACTTCGTAACAGCTGGAAATATACGATCACCTTTTCTCACTAAAGACGCTTTCTACAAATGCATCTACGTGACTGGTTAGTGAACGAAACTCAGTTCATATAATATAAATCCGTTTATTTCCAGATAAAGTGTCAGGCCAACAGGCACCGGCCAGAGCGAATCAATATTGGCTCTTCCATTCAGAAGAGTGATAACATGCGAGCTATAAGTAGTTGAAGTCTTGAGGATGCAGTTCTCGGAACTCTCTGGACCATAATTAAGTCAATGAGGGCTTTTAGTACGTGACCAGGCGACCAACTCTTTCAATCAGGGTGTTGGGGGTTGGGTTCAATGTTACAGTCTTCAATATCTGGCGTCAATGTGAGCGAATGTTCTGCCCTCCCGCTCCCCGTCTCTGTTCTTTTCGACAATGTCAGGTGAGCCTTTCAGCATAAGAGGCCTTTTGAAATTAAAACAAATGTGACTGAACACACATCTTAAAGAGAGTGTACACTCATACCTAACAACCCTTTTATACTGCACTAACATGGGAAATGACAAGAAAACATCATAATCTGAGGTAAACTTTCAGTATGACGTTTATTTATATATTAAAAGTGCACAAAAAAGTGCAAAAAGATAACTCTGGAAAACTTGACATCGGTTATGTCCCTTCCCCATATGACGTAAACAGGGTATCTTCACTTCTGTTATGTGAGAAACTGGCGGTGTTCGAGTAGAGAGATCAAAATGGAGAAAATATGCGGGACAAACACCAGAAAAAGACGATAAAATTTCTGTCACAAGTCTTTACAGGAGCTTAAAAAAAGTGTCATTTTTTGCATACTGTGCATCAATACTTATAAAAGGGCATTCTCTAAAACCTTTTAATTAGTCCTAAAACCCTAGCTTTTGATGGCTGTTCGTGGCTGTTCTTGGCTATTCGTGCATCTCGACAGACAAGGATACGATGACATTTCAAACACATACCTTCAAAAGCTCCATACATCTGTGATTTTTTCTGGTATATTATGCATCAGAAACCTATAAAGGTATAATTTGATAATAGCTTATCCGTTCTCGCACGTGCTATACCGATCGAATTGTGGCTATTCGGGGTTTCGAAATTGAATGATACACGGCAGAAGAGCAGATCTGTAAAATGTACGTGCTCAAATGTCGATTTTTGGCATATTATGCATCAGATAATTCAGAAAGTGCATTCTGATGCTTGATATACTTTTAAACCCTTTTATTTAGACCTAAAACCATTGATTACGGTGGCTGTTCGTGGCTGTTCCAGTGTTCGGTATTACACGGCAGACGAGCAGACGATAACTGTACGACACAAATATTTAAACTGTACGTACTCAAGTGTCAATTTTTGGCGTATTATGCATCAGATAATTCAGAAAGTGCATTCTGATGCTTGTTATACTTTTAAAACCTTTTATTTAGACCGTGGCTGTTCGTGGCTGTGCGGGGCTTTCATATGACCGTGGCATGCCGTCTTTGTTGTTACCCTGGTGATGTCATGAGCCTCGATTCGGCTGTTCCGGGTTTTTTAGGTCAGTCTCCTCAATGCAGAACTTTCGATTAAAATAGTGACTGATCGGTCGATTTTCTGGTAAAATGACTAGTGCCACGCGCTTCCTCAGATTTGATTCTATTTAGTCATACAAAGTTGCCATGGAGAGTTTACCCTCACTTTAAACTCACATACAGCAGTGCGCGTGCAAACGACGCGCACACATACATGCTCAAGCGTGCTTATCAAAAGAGAGAAAGTGGTAGTGGCATAAAGAGAGAAAGAAAAAATATTTATTGGAACCACGAAGTAAAGATTCCGGAACGATTATTAGCGAACGATCCGCTGGTCGTGCTCATGACATGTGAATCCGCGTCTTGGAGAAGGTGATGAACGGTTTAATCCAACGGCTTACATCACCGCTGCAGCTCTTCCGTTTGTAAAGACGTCGCTGAGCTCTTGCGTTAAATGAAACAAGAAATTGCGTTCTACCAACTGCTAGAAGATTACCGTTCTTGGAATTTTGTCATTTACTTCACCTCAGCGCCAGTACCTTGCCTTTTGCACACTGCTTTTACCTGCCACTGGCAGATGCTGAGTTTCTAAACTCGTTTAGGGGAAAAAAAACGAATAGAAGAAATTTTGTTGCTTTTCGAACAAATTATATTTAAAGGGCCTTCCTCCTCCCCCACCAGAGATGTTGAAGTATCTGCAATAACCTCATGCTGAGCCACCTATAAAATTTATTCCCCCTCCCCCAATGGATTCAAACTGTCTGCTACAAAAACCCAGGTGGTAATCTTTAAAAGACGAAACCAGAAGACAGATTATCCACAGCTAAAATTAAATCAAATAATTATTAATTACAGTAACAACATTCAACTTCTAGGACGCATTTTTACCGATAATGCAAGTTGGAATCCCTATGTGGAGAAAATAACAAAGGCAGCTAAGCAGGCAATAAACCTAATGAGAGCAGTAACAGGCAATAGTTCTGGCATAAATCCAAAGTCCTTATTAAGCCTGTACCAAGCCCATGTAATGTCGAGATTGATGTATGCAGTCCCTCTACTAATCCATTTAAACGCTCAACAAATAAATAAACTCCAGTCTGTACAGGCTATGTCCCTAAAAGTAGTTACTTAGGGGTCCCTGTGTCTACCCCTAACCTAGCGATAAATACACTACCGAAAACAGGCATGAGGGTAAATTTTCTCTGGGCCCCTTCTGGTATTGGCATAGAAAGTAATGAAGAAGCAGATAGGCTAGCTAGACAAGCGATAAAGCCTAATCCTAACATAAATCCTATCCAAATAAACACGCCTATTTCAGCAGAAGAAAGAAAAATAGCTATTAAACCAGCAACCAAACTAAGATGGGAAGAGACCTACAAAAAAGAAGCTAAAGGAACAAGAAAGGAAATAGAAGAACTACCGAGTAACAGTATAATATGTGTGTGTGTGTGTGTGTGTGTTTGTGTAGTCGTTGTTCACTAGAATGTCTGTGTGCCTCGTCCACGCGATGTGTGCATGAAATGTGTTATCGCGCGTTATAAATCTACATTATTATTATTATATTATTGAAATCTACTAGAACAAACCAGGCAAGAATAAGCAGAATGAGAATAAATGGCGAACACCACATGATGTACAAAAATCCACTAAGTTGTAGCTGTGGTGAAGGTTTAACACATCGCACGTGCTGTTCGAGTGCAACCTAAATAGCAAAGAAAGGGGAAACCGTAAAGAAAAACTAAACCAATATGAACTAACACTAAATTTGAAATCAACCCTTAACCCACCCAAAGATCTTCGGCAACACATACTCGAGCTTGCAGTCTAGGTACTAAATACCCATCCAGAACCAAGAAACATCTTTAAAAAAATTCAAAATCCGAACTTTTTTTAAAAAGGAGGGAAATTCAACCCCAACCAAAAATTAGAATATAGATAAGAAAGATACAAAGTCTAGCACTTAAGCATAGGTCAGTAGGAAACAGCCAGCAGGGACAGCGACAAAAGCAAACCACAGCAGCCAGGACACCAAAGAACAACAACAGCCTCTACCACCAGCAGCCTCTACCCCCACCGGTTCAGCCGCCGCAATCACCACCTTCCCCTCTCCCCTATAGTGCAAAATCACCGACAGGTGGAAGGACTTTCACAAAAACAAACTAAGCAAACTCCTCCAACTGAGGGGCCTGGACAGCGCTGTTGGTAGAACTGCGGACTAGCAGGTGGAAGGTTGCTGGTTCGAATCCTGATGTGGCCAAGGATTATTTCCTGTAGTTTATACATAGTTTATAAACTGCATTCGGCCATTCTGCACACATTAAACTGCCTGCCCGCACTAGCCATCTTCTGCAGCTGTCAGTCTGGTGGTTCTTTCAGTGCGTAGATCAGTAATAGGACTCCATCCCCCAGTTAGTCTACCATACTGCTTAGTCACCGAGTCTGAGGCAGGGGGTTAACCAGCCAACAACTTGCGTGCTTGAATGCGTGCGCATGTATATAGATAACCCTAACCTACTGCCTATCCACTCACCTACCTACTTACTTAGCCCACCTACATCCATTTTATTTCGTTGGACTCATCTACCTAAACCTAGCTACACTCCAACATGCGCACGGACGCAGTGCCGGAAGTGTGTGAACTAAGGCTGAATTTTGTGGAGTCATTCTTAAAGTCCACACCCCGCTGTCCTACTTTCTACTCATTGAATGTCTGTTTCCCTCGGGAGAGGCTTGCTGTCGAGGTTTACTCTCAAGTAAGGTTTTGTTCCTGTAATGTTGACCATTATCCGACCAAAAGCCGAATTCAGTCTGATCGGGGGACGCCTCTGTAATGCTGTGCTGTCCTTTGGACTGGTCATCCGTCTGGATTGCGAGACAGCCTCACTTTTCGTCTCAACAGGAGAGAAATTCTGGCTTTCAGATGTGCGTGCGGACATCCAGCTTGTGTTGGTTTTTACTTGTCGAACGTAAAGATGTCACTAAACCGAGGTCACTCGGTGACTTTTAGTTACGAGATTAATCCTTTCCGGGATACAGATCAGTACTTTCGAAATGAGCAGTATCTGCCGTGTTCAATATATTTTAAAGCAGTCGACCACTTCAGTCACTGGAGCTAAAAAGCAAAACGTTTCGGTGAAAGTGACCGCATCAATCAAACAGATACTGTGCTGGATTCATTTTCTGTGTGAACTCGACAGTGAGTTTGCCCATTAATTTTTGCTACGATCCAATAAATCGTTCAAGTCCCTTAATACCTGGTAGCGGGGTCATAATATATTACCCAGCGGTCCATGCACCGAACCGGAAACTCATCTGCTGCGTTCAAGCAGCCGCCTTGGGTGCGGGGTTTGTTCAATTAACAACGACAGGCACGCAACGTAACATTCCTCTCCACTAGTTCCAACTCATTTGTCCTCAGCTTGAACACGACAGGTGATGCGAATTTCATTTTAATCCTGAACAAACCCTAGGACAGTTAAATATTCGTCATTCCCCACACTTAATCGCCATTTTACATGTTCTGGTTGTACTGGTTTCTAAACGATAGCCGATGGACTTGCTACCGCCAGTGGAAACTTTTGCTTCGAAACAAAATAAAAGGAACTAGTCGTGTGAATGCGGAGAATCTGCGAACTGAAAACCAGCAATCTACTGAACATCTGGACAATACATGCAGGATATGTTTATGTATGTGTGTGTGTGTGTGTATGTGCGCGCTCGGAGGGGGGAGCCGAATGTTGCTAGAACTCGAAAAGACCACTAAAAAGTGCTATTAATCAGATCAAAACACGATCGGCATAACTGATTACCTCCGGTTGCTGAACGGGAAACCAAAGGGATTCCCAGATTCAGATACGTCAGCCTGAACTCAGCTCAGTAGAGACGAACAAAACTGACCCCTCCCTGCCAGTGATTACATTAATGGATATGACCCAACCACAGGGCTTGAAGCCGTACGTCTGGCCCTAGTTTACTTACTCAAGATTTTTGCACGATAGTGCACTGTGGGTGAATTTATAATGAAAATTGCATGTATTTTTGTCGTATCTCACAATAAACAAGACCGTGGGGATGCACCCGCTAACCAGATCCTCATGCACTCTCCTCGGCATTCAGACGAAATTAATTATTTGGTTAAATACAAGGAAAGTTAGAGCGTACTGTTGCAAGAACGGTTTGAGAAAGACAGTGCAGTCAGATATTAGAGTTTCCTGGCAGGGAGTTAAAAACGGGGATCTGCTACCATAGTTTGACACACCGGCTAAGCTGACCACAAAAACAACGTGTAACGAAGATTGTACTGTATTGACAAGACCTCCGGGTCACGAGGTACTCCCCCCCCCCCAACCAACATTGTATCCTTAATATATCCTGCAACAGTATCGCTGTTTATTTATTAAAACCGTGATAACAGTTGCAGATGACCTAAATGTTGCAGACAATCCACAGACGAGGGGGGGGGGTGGAGGCGAGTTGGGGGGGGGGGCAGACAGAAGGACGAACAGACAGGCAGAAGGGCAGGCAGGCAGGAACTCTTCAAGCGTATCGTATTGCTTAGGTCGATGCTGATGGAATCAGACTGAAAGAGATCTTTGTTCGAAGAGGTACTCACGGGATTTTTAAGTAAAGAGAAATTATTTAAATCTCTGTCTCATTCTGAAACATCAACCACGAAGCAGTGACACTGTCGATGGGTTTGCGTTTCCCTAATTCCTACTTGTTTGCAGGCTTTCTTCTCACTTCCAACAGTTTTCTTAACCGGATGAATACACAAGGAATCATTCGGCGGACGAGGCCACATATTCCCCGCTTAAGAGACTCCTTAAAAGGAAAGAAACAGTTTTGTTTGTGTGAATGCACAATATTTAAAATGTTACAATAAAAAATTCCGGGGATTGGTTATATGAAATCAAAGACATAAACAAAAAAAGGAAAGAAAGAAAGAGAAAGAGAGAGAGATAGAAAGAAATAAAGAAACCATTAAGTCAAGATAATGTATCGAGGGGTCATCTTCAGTTGGTGACGGGGCTTGACGTCATGGTAACTAGACGAGGCAGATGTTTGTCGGAAACACAACCCATAGAAAACACTTCAAACCTGTAAAGCTTTCTTGACTAATGGGTAAGCTGAGGAATTTTTGTGACGAAAACGGACTTTTTTTAACCAATAGAGGCATTCATTTGATATGATGTACGCTTTAAGAGCATATACGGCTGTATTTTTAAGCAGCTACACTGTTATTGACTGGAAATACGAGCAAACGAAAGACTTCCCCCCTACCCCATATTCCCCCACCCTACCCCACCCTTCACGAGTGGCTCCAAGCGAACATGATTCGAAACGAGTTGGAGGTGGATTCAAAAAGACATACACAGCAGTCTGGAAAGGGCTGACAGACGAGAGATTCGCAGAACCTTTGACAGCCTCAAGTGTTCCCCACTGAGAAAGAAGTGTGGGGGGGGGGCACACCTTCCTCGCCATGGTGTCGTTTGTGTTCTTCGTTCTAGATGATTTCGGCTGACGACAACTGATGGCCGTGTTAAAGGCTGAGACCGTCCTGGCAGAAAAAAGGCCTTTTAAAGACATTCTTTACATTAACAGCAAACAGGTTTCCATAAGCTAATCAGAACAGGCCACAATGAAGCTTTTAGCGCAGGTCGGTCTCTGCGATTAAAAAAGTGTTAGTTTGAAAAGGAGCTCCCACGTAATGGGACTTAAAAAGCCTCTGAGGCCAGTTCGACCTAATCACCCACGTTTGAATGTTTGGGGTTTTTTTAACGAAAAGACAAGATTGAGATTGGAATTTTTGTAGGTGATCTTATTTTCGGCAAGTTCTACTTCCTGTTTTAAAATCAATCCATTTTTTCCGTTCATTTCTCTTTTACGGCGACCGGGCAGCGGATCTCCAGCGGGGTTAGAGCCCAGACCTTTGAACCTGAAGGAGGGGGATGCACTGCCTTGGTAGAAGCGACGTCGAGTCTCTCCCCTCGCCCAGCTGTATTTATCTACTGAAGACTTTCTTTTGTCTTTGTGTTTTTACGGTAAGCGACGTGTGTACTTTTGTACAGGGGCTGCTGATTGTTCGAGTGTCAGCAGTTCTGATCGAAGAGTCGGTTGATCAGTTCATTTCTGACCCCTGTGCAACGAACAAAATCGCAGATTTCTGCCCGAAACAGGAAAGCTGCTTCTCCTTGAGTACAAATATCTATCTGAAACCCTCTTTTGGGCAAACAGCTTGTCCTCCCCATGATCCCTCCCCCTTCCCACGTTTTTAGTCCAAACCTCTTTATCCTCCTTTTTGCCTTACTGCGAATAAACGTCGGACAGTCGGACAGCACGTGTTCGACCGGGAGGAACTGGCTGGATAAAGTGGCTGATGTGTAGGGGCACATAGCTCTACACGCCATGGGCAGGTCACTCCATACGTGAAATCTCAAATCTGACCACAGACTAACGGGTCTCTTGTTTCGGCAGCTCTGACGTCACTACCTTGCTCTGCTAGGTTGCTGCTTGGTCTTGGTTGTCTTTTCTGGAGACCACACCTTGCCTTCGCACCAAGATCACCTGGCGAGTGTAATAGACGCGAGGGTCGCTGGTTAGCTCCGTGGATACAATACAACAATACAATACAATACAATACAATACAATACAATACAATACAATACAATACAATACAATACAATACAATACAATACAATAGACTGTAAGAAAACTTTTGTCACTACCTAGCTTCGTTCCTGTCTTTGACGTCATTGCCTAGCATCAATCGAATATCTAACGCCAGTTTCCTAGCGTCGTTTACGCCACTCGCGTCCGTAACACTTTCTTCAGTTCACTTTTCATAGGCACATGCGAGATGCAATTCAGAGTAAGTAATTATGCATGAGTTTTCCGTCCATTTTCATGAAGGATTTAGCCGCTGCTTCTGCCAGTGCACAGTCTACCGTAGAGGCTCTGTAGTTTATCGAAGCCAGGGACTGTCAAGAGTTTTTTCTTAACGGCCACTTGTCTCTCTGTCGTCATCCTATTTACGATCCCAGCCTAATTATGACTTTTGAAGACATTTGTGTCTGCTGATGTACATGTAATTTATTTGATTAATTTGGGGGTCGTACCCATGTGTGGCTCTTTCCCCACGTAGAAATAGTGATGAACCGAAAGTTTGTCACAGTTCAGCCTGCCACTGGACGTTGAATTCTAGAGGAGAAGTATATCCACCACAGTTATTTGAAGATCAGCGTCGTCGAAATCAGTAGTGGGCTTATCTCGAGAACAGAAACTACAAGATCTGCTGCGCTGGACGAATGGGAACTGTGTCAGATCCTCAGTGGATTCCGGCCCTTGGCATGAATCAAATGCTCATCACATTCTCTTGTAAAGCGACCTCACAGACAGGCCTGCCGTCGAAAGAATGATTGTTTTTCTTTAGAGTAGTTATTATTTTTCTTTCTTTTCGGTCTTCTGGCAGTATTGACGCGGCTTTTAACTTTGTCGAACAGCCGTGCAGTTGCAAATGAAAGTTTCGATGACAAAACCTCTGCTGCACTGTCAATTCGAGATCTGTTCTGGTGTAAACCGGCCTTAATCTCCATGCCGTTTTCACTTGACACACAGCGCATTTGCGGCCATCTTCCCCTTTGCCATGGGGAAATATTCGTCCATCCTAGTATTTTACATTTATATATATATATATAATCTTTGATATAGGGCAAAGAGTGTAAATTCAGTAAATTAATCTGACTGCAAAAGCAGCTCCGGCGCAGGAAGAGTTACCCCGCCTGACAGAGGAAAATGGCCACAGCTGGTTATTTCCCCTACCTCAGGCTTCTGTAACACAGAGTATGAAATAAAGCTGTCGTCCATGCTAAGTAGTATATAATCTTTGGTAATAAGCAAATTAATATATTCGCTCCTTGAACGACACCGACGTATAAAGTGTCCGTTGCCATTTGCGAGGCTCTTGGGGGACGCTATGAAGCTGATGTCAAAGGCACTAAAAGCTGTATGTTCCAGTCTGAGACTCATATAATCTCCGTGGTGTACAGACCTCCATGGCACGTGCTTTGTCTTTCTGCATAAGTCTGAAGGCTGTCGCGAGCCTGCAGCCAGATTAATGAAAGTGAGACTGTCGCGTGTCGGACTTTGCTTAATCTGCGTGGTGCTGGTTGCACGTCAAGGCTACCCAGCATGCAAAGTAATAATGTCGGCCGACAATTTCCGGCCAGCGGCCTATGTCTTCTCCCTAGTGGGTGGGTATGAGTGAGTGAGTGAGTGAGTGAGTGAGTGAGTGAGTGAGTGAGTGAGTGAGTGAGTGAGTGAGTGAGTGAGTGAGTGAGTGAGTGAGTGAGTGAGTGAGTGAGAAGTTTGCAAGAACGAATGAGAAGGAATCACCGAAGGAAGATAAAAGAAGGAAACAAAGAAGGTAGGGAAGAGAGAAGGACGAAGAAGGCGGAATAAATGGAACAAAGACGACTAACAACAACGCGATAGAAAAGTTGTTACGATCCCAGCGAGGGTGACCAGGACAATACAGACGCTCTTGTCGTTCACTTTCTCACCACATTTCAAAGGCATGTCCAACACGAATGCTGGTCACGCAAATTTGTGTAGGCAAAGTAGATGGGAGTCTCATCTCGTAGCTTGTAAGGTCTCTGTTATCCTTTGCCGTCCGGAACTTTAAACTCTGCAGAGTCGAGGCGCTGCTTGGGGCCTGCTGCTCTGCACGTGTACTGGCACGAACAGATCACTTTGCTCACTGACGTGGGTTCGCTGTTTGTACAAATGTAACAGACTGACTTGCCTGACACCCCATCTTCTCTAAAATCGTAAGTTGATAAATGTCTGATTTAAGCGTCACGCGGACAAAGGGGTTGCGAGAGAGAAAAAGAGAGAAAGGGGTTGGGGAGAGAGAAAGATAGAAAAAAGGTGGGCTGCTTGGGGGGGGGGGGGTGAGAGATGTAATAGGATTTAGGGAGCTGGAGAAAGAGAGGGAGAAATAGACAGAACTCGAATCTTTCCCTCTCCTTTTTCAGTTTTTGGCTAGGCCTTACAAAGACTCCAATCACAAGAATAGTAAGTATCGTGACATACTTGGATCTAAAATTCTAAAATCCTCTCATCCGATCTTCTATTTGAAACCCGACCCGTTCGTTACACAGGGTGTCATTTCTCCAGTGTGGTTTGCTTTATATAGTAAAACCTCCCATATAAGACCTTCCTATATACGACCTCCTCCAGCATACGACCCAAAACTTTCTGACGGAGACCATTTACTGTATAAACCACCTCCCATTTACGACTCCCTCTTTAAACCCGACCACCGACCGACGAAAGTGGCCGGTATTGCGCAGTATACGACTTTCCCTGGTCGAGCGGGAAAAGGTAAGCAGACTTCTTTTTGCATAGATGTTCACTGAGAAACGCGAAATGTCGACCTCAAATCCCTTGAGAAGTACAGAAGGACTGTTTTAAATCTAGGAAAGACATTGAAAGTGCTCCTAACAAAGAAGCAACAAAAGGAAGTTGGCAATAAATATTGCATCCGACATCCAGTTACGACTTTACCCCTAACGGACTGAAGGAAGTGACGGTTTTGTACAATATACGACTTGTGTGTCTTTTCGACATTTTACAGTATGACAAATAGTTTATATCACAGATTTTGTTGTAAATCATTCCTGAAAGTCTCAGGATTAAATTAGATATGATGAGATAAAGTAAGTCTGATGTGTGATAAAACTACATGTTCAGTAACTGACATGCGGAAAAACTATTTTAACATATAGTTCAGTGGTAAATATAAAAACAATTTTAAAACACAGATGCAGATGTGTTTATTTCTCACCCCATCCATCACCGTAGCTGTACCTACATGTCGTACTAACGGTTCAGTGCAACTAGTCCTCCCTTATACGACTCCTCCATTATAAGACCTGATTCTGGCTGTTTTTTTCTGTCGTAAATTTGAGGTTTTACTGTACTTTAGTTTCTCAGGTTTGACAGGAACAGAAGAGAGAGAGAGAGAGAGACGATTATAGAAAATATGGTGTGAGATGACAGCTTTCATACAGACCTCCAAACCTTTACCCAACACTCTTCCCGTAAATAAAACGAAAATAAATTTGGTATAGAGGGCTTTCAGTGAAACTGGAAACGATGTCCAGTGCGCACGAGAGTAATTAAATTCTGGCTTTCGCTGCAGATTGGATCTATTAATAGCGACGCGCGCATCATGATAAACAAAAATCCCTTCTTGAGTTTAAAAAAAGGAACATCTCGTATTTTATTTGTCGCACTACAACAGGCAGCAGGACTGTGGTTCTCACCACGAGATTTCAGCAGAAGCGAGCTTTATGGACGCGAGGAGCGCAAGCGCTGCTCGAGTGGCGTCAAAGCTCGTGCGGTCTCGACCGTGAAGTCTCTGACGTCACTGTCTCGCGTGGCTCCCGTCCATAAACCTGCCTTCGGCGAAGAGTGGACACGACTAGAGTGGTCGCTTTGCGTGACGAATCACGTGAGAACTCCGACAAGTCGCCTGGGTTGTCGGTAGTCTGGGATGACTATAATGGTGGAAATGGCTATCCCCATGTTTCCGGCGGGCACGCGCGCGCAGGTCTTTTTCGGGCAGGTGCAAATCGATGTCGTCCGATGCCTCGGTAAAACGTGATGGATAAATCGACGAACGCGATTTGTGGCACACGCTGGCCAGTCTACTAAACTACCGCAGATTGGAAAGTGCCAGCAAGTACTATGGCAATGGTAGCCGATATGTTTCAATACTAACAACAAAACATATGACCACGGTGTTGACTCCGACATCAATAAAACAGGCACGACATAAATCTTGCTTTTATTCTGTTGGGATTGCATTTCTTTCCACAGGTAACAACGCTTTAACTACACTGCTCTTGTTGTATAATAAAGTAGAAGCACTCTAAATAAAATGAGTATCGAAGAGAACAGGCCGGAAAAAAGAGAGCTTTGATTATGCCGTTCTGTATTTTCTTCAAACAAAAGTTTTGATATTGTTCAGGAGAAGGAAGTGTTTTCCTCTTTTAGTCTTCAGCACGTGTGTCAGCGACATGGAAAATGAGGCTGCATCAAACTTATTTAGCACTTGGTCTGTTGGCGCACGCACTTTTGTGCGTGTGTCTGTATGTTTTTCACAAAAATCTAATTTCTTTGTTTAGTTTACATCAAGATACCCAAAATAAACACACGCCAAAGAGAAACACACACACACACACACACACACACACACACACACACACACACACACACACACACACACACACACACACACACACACACACACAATTTGTTAAATCCTGAAGAGCTTATGCTTCTGTTGTATTGTTTAAGACCGCAATTAAAACTATTGTAACGCTGTATACTACCGAAGCTTATCGTTAAGCTTGTAACCGTGTACGTGTATTCAGGTATCATCTGATACCAAATTCGCCAGCCTCAACTGGCAGATTAGCATCTGACATTAAAGGAAGGTCTTCTTAAAATATTAATCTTCTCACAGAAAGCTGTGAAGACTCTGCAGTTATTTGTAACATCTGCTATCAATAAAGAAAAACCCAACACATTCTTTTCCTTTCTCCTTTTTTTGGCATTCTCTCTCTCTTTCTCTCTCTCGGTATATCTCTCATTCCGTTTTCTTCTTAATTCTTTCTCATATTCTGTTTTTTTTCTTTTGTGGAATGTTATTTTCTTATTTTCTCTTTTGTTCGATCTAAACATAATTAAGATCATCTAATCTGAAATCTAACCTGATTGCTCCAAAGAATTCAAAGACCAGCTGCACTTTGTCATGCGGGTCACGGACGTGTGTAATTTGTAAGAACACAACATCCGACCCCATACATTTGGCTGCACCTTGTTTGATGCTGCAACAGTGAACGTCAGTGTGTATGAAAATCAGCGCTGGCGCCTTCATGCACAGCGAAGGATGCAGCCAAACATGGTCACCCAAGACGCCAGACAGTGCATGCAAATCAAACGCAGTTAGGTAGCTGAAAAACTGCAGTGCACCATGTGTAGTGTAAACAGAATTCAGCCACTGTTGAGGGGCTGGTGGATATTTATGGACGCGTTCGCAAGAAAGTTTGTAACCATACCTCTAAGCCGCCGATTTAGTGAAGCTGATCGAGGCAGGAAGTTTGGATGGCTGAAGAAAGATATCAGGGCCCGGGAAGTTAGTCGACGATTGGGATTATCCCGTTCAGTCATTGTGACAATGGGAGATCGCTGCAACCAGATGGCAAATGTCAGTGAGCGCAGACGACTGGGACGCCCACGATCGACGTCCAGACAGGATGACAAGTTTGTTGTCTTGCTGGCTTTACGGGACCGATCAGCTACCGCCAACACACTCAGGGGGCAGCTGCGAGCATCCAGCACTGTCACCGTTAGCGACCAGACGATTAGGAACTGGCTGCCTGAGGCCACACTGCGTTCAAGGCGTCCCGCAGTCCGACCTGTCCTGACCCCGGCTCATCGCGCTGCTCGTCTGGTCTGGGCCTGGGGTCATGTGGCTTGGACAAGTCATTAGTGGGCCAGAGTTCTCGCCCCACGATGGCAGAATCCGAACTTAGACGCGACATGGTGAGCTCTGTGAGTCAGCATGAATCGTTTGGTTGGTTGCACTGGTCTTTCAATTCTTGTCAGCAGTACAATGAGTTGATCTTTGATTACAATCGTGCTTTGTGTTTCGTGAGTTTTTCGTTAGCACGCCGATCTAGTCTCTTTTAAAGGAAATTTTAGAAATCGTTTCAAACAGTTTGAGATTTGGATGTCCAGGCCAGCCTGAGTCTTCGGCCTGTTTCACCTCCAGCTCTTCTCGACAGGACATGCGTTCAGCTAAGATATGAACCTCTTTTCTGAGACGGTTGGTGTAGAAGCATACGCGTGTATTCACAAGTGTCTCAAACATTCACACTGTTCGTGCGAAACACGTCTAGATTCTGTCCTAGGACAAAGAACCTGTCCTGTGTCTAGAGGATAAAAATGCAAAAATGCATAAACGCATAAGCTTTTCTGCTTATTGTCGCCGGAGGCGAAGAGCTGAGTCCATACATAACGCCTACGCACGTCTTCTTCCGGCTAGAGCGCATGCTCAGCCATTTTAGCTTTCCCCCCGCCTTCCACACAGCCCCCAAAACAGGCAGAAAGTATTCCGTTGTGCGTCGAGTGTATTTCCAGGCGTCATAGCTGGTG
Organism: Lanistes nyassanus; assembly: GCA_004794575.1. NCBI lineage: Eukaryota > Metazoa > Mollusca > Gastropoda > Architaenioglossa > Ampullariidae > Lanistes > Lanistes nyassanus. Next base: position 721,488 of record SMGT01011862.1, on the reverse strand, counting down.
GCATCTGCCCACTCCGTAACCCTTATGGTCCTCTTCTCCTCGCTGCGTTGCCTCCATCGTCTGTCACTGCCTAGTATGCCACTGGGGGGCGCTTCTGTACAGTGTTTACCTCTCCGATCCACCCACTCTGCTCTGTCTCCCCCCTCTCTTGTCTCTCACGTGCTAGGCCTCTCTTTCTCCCCTTCCCTTGCCTTTCTCTCCTTTCTACCCCCGCACCACTTCCCCTTGCTTCTTTCTCCTTTTCTACCTCCCCTTCTCCTTGCTTCTCTCTCCTTTTCTACCTCCCCTTCCCCTTGCTTCTCTCTCCTTTTCTACCTCCCCTTCTCCTTGCTTCTCTCTCCTTTTCTACCTCCCCTTCCCCTTGCTTCTCTCTCCTTTTCTACCTCCCCTTCTCCTTGCTTCTCTCTCCTTTTCAACTCTCTTCCTCTTGCTTTTCTCTCCTTTTTTAGCTTTCCTTACCCTCTTTTCCGCTTTCATATCCTTTTCTTCTTCCTCTCCACCTTACAACATTCTCTCACCTTTACTCTATGTATACAAACGTTTATCCCACCTTTCTCCTCTGTTCTCTCTCTCTCTCACTCACTGGGTCTTGGAGCCGCACAAGTCTGACCCCCGGCTATAAGGCGAAATACAGTTCGGTGACATTTCTCTCCGAGACTTCAAGTGGAAGCATGAGAGTACTGCGAGACTCAGGACTTCCACTGTTTTCATTGCTTTAGCAGCTTTTCTTTTTACAACCATTCAATTGCAGTCTGACAATATGGCTTGAGGATATTCCATGTTTTATTGCTATTGTTAACTTTACTCCTATATAGCGCCCTTTCGTACTGCCCATCTTTTTGCAAGCATGTAAACTGCTTACTCTATTTAAACAACATGAACAAGGTATTTAAACTGTGATTTATTTCCGTCGTCACAATGCTTCTTCTCGTGTGCCTTAAAAATTATTTCATTCTGAAAACACAGGACGATGGATGAAGTTGCTACAGGGAAGGGAGCGCATCGACTGCTCAGTTTCTAGTGTCGACAAAACATTGCAAACTGCAGAAGTGAGAGGACTGGTCTTCTTGTGACTTTGAGGGATATATATATATATAGTGTGTGTGTAAAACAGAGAGAGGAGGGAGGAGAGTGGAGTTTAGATCCCATGAAAAAAGGCAAAAACGTGAATGAGTTATCGGAAATGAACTGTCGCACGAGCAAGAAATACACTCTATTGTTCACTAGATACCATTTTATTCCACTGGCACTAACTGTCCTTGCCTGAAACGAACTTCTCTGAAGCTGAAGGCAAACGTGACTGCTCGCTGATTTAAAGGATGGCTTTCATCTGTTTGGAACACAGCAAGTTTTACTGGTTGTGCTGCTTCATGCTTTATGGGAATTGAAACCTTCGTTATACCTTTAAAGTCGTTTTATTCTGCTCCCAGCTTTGGCCAATCAGTCTTCTACAGTGATTGTAAACGAAAATTTATTTTTAAAAGTCTACATTATTATTTTTTTTTTTTGCTTCTGTCTTTTCTTTCTTTCGCACTAAAGCTTTCCAGAAGCTGTCGACACTGAAAGAGCCTTTTGTCTGCCTTAATAATCCGTTCTCGAGCTTTGCTAACGATCGTTTGTTTTGGTTTTATAAGGAAGCCTTCCCACCTTCTGCACTATAGAGGCTTCGGTCCTGTCACTAAGCTATGCGCTAAAACATCCTCCACACTAATAGCTGCAAAAGAATAGCCAGTGGCGAAAGGCAGTTTAATGTTCTGAGGGGATGGGGATGGTCAAACGAATTCTGCACAATATTTCACTGTAACATGTAATTCGCATGTAATCCACTGCTTGACTTGAACATACAATCTCGACACCCGAATCGCGGGCTCTCTTCCCCAAGCTATCAAGCTCCCCCCCCCCCCCCCGCGCCTCCCATCACGCATGCTTAAATTTGTACTGATTGATGAGATGTTGCAGTGCCCCCAACTGCTCATGAGCTCATGAGATGTTGCAATGGCTGCAGCTACTCACATCTCTTCGTTCCCCCTCGTGTACCGTAGCACCGCTGAAGCCGCTTACAGGAAGCTGAAACGCTCAGACGCATGTCGTGCAGCATCGGACATTGGCGACCCCAGCTAAGCATATCTTTCCGCTGTGTGCCAGCCCCTGCAGGGCTTCGCCTTCCAGTCTGTGCTGCTCGTAACGTGACCCCGTGTCCGGTTCCCATCAAGTACACCTGAAATGCATGACTCCGGATGTCGTCTCGCGATTGCCCATGGCTATCGAGAACACAGAAGCTGAATTTGATTTCCAGGGTGGGCAGCGTTAGTCAGTCCAACACGAAGAAAAGAAGGCAGGCATAAGAACGACAGGTATTTCGCTGGGTCACGATGAGTGAAAGGAATGACTGGCAATCGGCAAGCAAAAGTAATCTCATTCGCCACGTGACAGTACACTGCGTAAAGAACACCGTCTAACTGTGCCACATTATTGCTTCAATTTGTCTAGCGAAATTCTGGGGAACAACTCACAAATGGCGGGCATGCAAAATGTAAACCCTTGGGACTGCCAGTAACGACCACATTGAGAGCAAGAAATGAATATTTAACTCGTCCTTGCTATTCGATATCAAGGAGGTGCATTGGTTTAAAAACAAAACTGAAGTACTTAAATTACCTTTGTACTCGAACAATTACATTTGGTTCGGTTTTCGCTAGACGTTCTGGGTAGTTAAGGAGTTTTCTATGCACACCCATCAGAACGCCCGTCATCTGCAAGTGATGATCTCCACTGAGTGAGAAAGTTTAAAATATATGGCTTTCGGAACAATGACCGCTTCTTAGGATGTCGTAAAGCTGTATCCTGACAACACGATATCTTTCCAAAGTGCCACTTTAAAAATTGTATTCGAACAAAGGTATCAACCTGAAAAGAAAGAAAATGCCTTATTGTCTGCATTCTGATTTATTGTTTTCACGATTTCGATGCAATAGAATTTATCTCTGTGACATTCCATCTTACTTTTGTTGCACATGACCAGTGGTGGTCGTTGTGGCATCCATTACAAAAACAAATCATTCTCTCTTTCTCTCACTCCATCATAAATACCCACATATATGTATATACATGTACACAAACTCCCTCTCTGTCTCTCTCTCACACACACACACACGTCTACAAACATGCAGAGCACGAAATTAGTCGTGGAACTCGTTCTAAGAACAGCAATGACAAATAGCTTTTTTTTTAAAAAAAAAGATGTAGGGAGAGTAGCTGTACAAAGCAGATAGATTCTGTTAGCGAGAGCCACATACTAGCTTCTACAGGCCTGTCTTTTCTATAGAACTTTCTGCCCAGCGCTCTGTCGCCCGATCCGACGGTGTGCAGAAGACTACTTCGAGGTAATATGGCAGACGGAGTCTTTAATTCAAAGATTGCAATCTGTCTTTATCTTCTCAGCCTGGAGCTTCGAAGAAAAGTCGTTCTCGAGAGTTTCACTAAGAAGCACGGAATTAAGGTTGTTGACTTTTTGACGAATCTTTTTGGGATTTTCGTCAGTTCTGTGTCTTAAATGTGATGTACCAAATGATAAATGGAGTCTAAGATTAGAAATCAATAGGGCCTAAGGAAGAAGACCAGTCTAGGGTTCAGCCTGGTACAGAGTCACGAAGTACTCTGTAATTATCTAGATAAATCTAAGCCAGCCGAACGCAGACAATAAACTCGGTAAACGAGGGGGTTGGGGGTTGGGAGAGAGTGTTGGTGGAATGACGAGAGGGGTTAGCTCCATAATTCTGTGCAGCGGTGTTACGACGTCTGTATGTTACAGTTTCTCTTAATGGTGAAATTTCACTGTGTATACAGGGCACATTTAAGCAGGTCTTAGTGCACTTTCACGAAGAAAGAAAGAAAAGAAAATCTGGAATTGAGGACAGGCCAGTTTAGGGCAACACGCCGACATCTTCCTTCCGCGCACAACTGGCCGACACGACAAACGATGTCCGACGTTTTATCAGAAATAAAAAGCACTTTCTGCTATTAATATCCATTCTGTTCCCCACCCACCTATCCTCGTCCACTTCGCTCCCATTACAGTATTCTTCCCTTCTTCTTTCCTCAGTGTTCCTCCTTGCTCCGAGTCTTGGGGGGTTTTTCCCTGTCTTACCTCCCTTGATCAGTCGTCTAAGTTCCAAATCTTACCCCTGGCGTTCCCAGCCATGGACGGAACATTCTTTTAATTGGTCGAGGGTAATCGAAAGTGCATCGCTCACACACAGTGAAGGCAGCGAGTGCAGGAACTATGTTCTTAAACCGAACAACTCGGCCGGAAGTCCAGTGCAAAGCCTCGTTTCTGATTTACCGATTTTTCCCTGTCCACGATCTGGCTGTCCTGGGATAGATATTAACTGCAAAATGGTGTACACTTATCTGTCACCGCGAAGCTCAGAGCACGCCCAGTTGCCGCCACCCAGGGCTAAGTCTGTAAGTAGCAGCCCCCAGTATCGAGGAAAGAGTCAATGGAATATAGACAACAGAGATATCAGCGAGCTAGTGTTTGGTCTGGCGCTGACTGCTTTCAGCCTGAGAGTCAACGCATACCTTTGACAAAGTCGTGTCTGAGACCCAACGCATACCTTTGACAAAGTCGTGTCTGAGACTCAACGCATACCTTTGACAAAGTCGTGTCTGAGACTCAACGCATACCTTTGACAAAGTCGTGTCTGAGACTCAACGCATACCTTTGACAAACTCGTGGCTGAGACTCAACGCATACCTTTGACAAAGTCGTGTCTGAGACTCAACGCATACCTTTGACAAAGTCGTGGCTGAGACTCAACGCATACCGTTGACTAAGTCGTGTCTGAAATATCTGAAAGACAAGGGAAATCAGCATGACCTTTTGGGCAGGCTGCGAGCTGAGGTGGGCTCACCCACTCCCTCATCTGCTCGCTCGTTTAGCCGCCCGCCCGCTCGTTCAATCGCTTGCTTGCTCGCTCGCTCGATCCATGGCTTGCTCGCGTGCTCACTCACTCTAACGAGTTAACACACGCGCTAGACTGATTGCCAGGCTGACAGTCGCCGACACTTAGTGAATTAACGTTACATGTTGCTCCAAAAAGAGAGAACATAGATCATCTTCAGAGATGTAATTTCTGTCAAAATATGATGACATTTTTCGAGCTTGAAGTTTTTGCGAAAACATCTCATAGTTTTCACGTTTTCTTCTTCAATATTTTATGATCCTAGAAAATAGAAGTGTTTTCCAAAGTCTCGTGATGAATTGACCCCGAAGGTCTGCTGAATATCAAACTCTTCAGCCCTGTCCATCCCGCGACTCTACTCCCCACCCCTCTCTCTCTCTCTTTCTTTGCTCCCTCCCCATTTTTCTTGTTGTGTTTTACCTGTTTTCTATAATGTTAGTATACCATGACTTGACAACGGAAGACGCATAGGAAATGACATAGCGTTTTAATGCCTTTCGTATTTGTCTTGCAATATTTAGCCTGGCCCAGTTTCTTTTTGATATCACAGTTCACAGTCCAAGTAGCAGTCACTTGTTTGATTTTCTTTTGTCGATAAAATCCCATTAATCAGTGTGGTGATTTCCCCCTGTCTTTCAGCCAGATTTTGGGATTGGTGTCCTGCGAGTCTTTTGTCACGCATGAGCAAGCTTTTTTTTTTTTTTAGCTATTCTAGGATTCTTGCGTGGGAGTCTAGCCTGATAAATCCCCGTATAACATCTATACACTTATTCATACTGCCCGTAGATGTTCAAACTAGGTTGTTTACATCTGTTTCTTTGAAAGGGACGTGACTTTTCCTTTGTACCCCCCCCCCCCCCAGAATGGTTGTTGAGTATTAGAGACATACTGTGTTTCACTGGTTGATCAAACAGTTGTGCAAACGGAGTTCTTCGGCTGAATGTCACATATTTTTTCCGGGGTGGCTGTACTTAAAGTTCACGGCGATAAAAGGAAAATATTGCAGCCAGAAGATTACCCCTACCCCTTTGCGTGCGCCTCATCGATTCCCCTCCCCCCTCCCCACACGCCCACAGATCGTGTGTCAGATGATGAGCGCTGTGCACACACGCATCGCTGCAAACGCAAAGATAGAAATTCACTGCAGAATAGTGTGGGATGACGTTGGCTCGCGCGTTGCGGCGCGAATGAAAAGAGCGAAAAGGCAAAACTGCGGCTTATTAGGTCCTGAAATGGCAAGCGGCATCACCATTCGATTGGCGGCGCGCGCGGCCAGGGTCTTGTTTTAATAAAGCAAAACGCTGTTGCCACTTGCTGAATACACTTGAGCGTCTTAGATTTTTTTCTGCAGCAAAAAGGTTTCAGAGCTATGACAAGTGGATTATGGAAGATGTTTTCAATCTGGGGTGGGGTCTTTTTCGCTTTCTGTCAAAAGGCAGAAGAATGTATTGGAAGGAAAAGCCGTCAGCACCACTTGCACTTATTTAGGCTGTAAATTTTCCCCTCCCTTTGGTCTCCCCCACCCATCCACCCACCCACAACAAATCCTGTAACGTAACAGATATGAACGGTTAATAATGTAAACACGTTGCCGCCATATAACCCCAGTTAATATAGGGAAAGGTAAAGGTTGTCCCGTGGCCTATTTTTAGGTCGCAGGGGACTTGGGGTGTTCGAGACCCCACTTTCTGAAAGCCAGCGTTCCGAGAGGGATGCCCGTCTTTTTCCCTTACCTGGGTTACCTTCCCTGACCCATGGGTCAGGTACCCATTCAAAGATGGGTGAACCAGTGCCTTCGTGATCGGAGGCCGAGGCCAGCGTTTTAGCTACTCGGCCATCCCCCCCAGAAAACGCCTTCAATAAAAGAGAAAAATAAAGTGAACTCGATCCCTCGATTTATAGTTGGCTGGGCAGTTTGAGAAACAAATTAAGTTTCTTGCCTGTTTTATATCGACGTTACAACTGAGAAGCAGCAGTGCAGAGCAACAGAACGATTAGGGTTCCTGTTGCGTTGCATTGCATAAGAGTTCTTATCCACCCTTCCAGTCATAAAAGCAGTCGTAAGGCCTGTTCACCCTGTGTATTTTACGTGCACCTTTACGAAGGACTGCAGCTAAGAGGGCTCATGCAGCTGAGCCTTAGACCAGCTTGCACGAGCTTTCGTTCATAACAGCAGCTTAAGACCCATCTCACTCCAGTAAACATTACATGTGTGGCCTTTTCAGTGTTAAAACAAGATACAAATGCCTATGCAACCCATCCTTGGGTCGAGTTGCATAAGCTTTTCCTTGCCATGCGTAAGACAGCGCACTTTCGGGCAGTGCTAGGTACTTTCTGCACAGAAAACGAGCGGCCTCAGCTTATACAGCTGGTCTGTGTGGAATCGATCCTGTGTAGTCTGAGATAAAGGACAAGTTGTGGTAATGCATCTGCGAGAACATTTTATCACAGGACGTTTCAAGCGGATAAAATATTAAGCACAGGAAAAGCAAGGGGATGAAAGTGTAATTTTAAAGTCCGGGGAAAATAAAGAGAAATCCCACTTGAAAATCAAAAAAGCGACGAAACCACTGTAGCAACTGAGAAAAAGGTTTATGGATCCCCACTGATTGTAATCTCTGCGATCGGTCGGTCAGTTGGTCGGTCGGGTTTTTTTTCTGGCTGCAGGGCTGCTGGATTCATTCTTGTTTACAAATGAAGTTATAGGTAATTAAAGTATGTTCAGAGAAAGTCTTCAAAAAAACTGGATCAAGAACACATATATAATGCAGCTGATGGTGGGTGTTAAAGAAAAAAATCCTTGTTGAAAAGGAGTCAGGTGTTTGTTTTAATAATGGACTTCTGTATGCTCAATCCTTTTAACCTGCTCTTCTCTCGGTTTGTGATTAATCATATTACTTCAAATATGAGCTTTTTTTTTAAAAAAAAAAGACTTCTCTGTGCTGTTATTTTCGTTTGACCAGCTTGGTATGCTCATTTTTGCAAAAAACATACATAATGTTAAATATGTTTAGTTTTATATATCACTGCATCGTATTTATTTTAACAAAGATTTACTTGGTGTTTCCTTTCTTGTTGTTAAACTGCAAACATACTGTATTTTTTAAAACACATTTGCTGCATTTGCACTGTGTTGACCCGCACCTGCTACTTTAGAGCGGTTACTTTTAATTACGAGTACTTTCTCTCTCTCTCTCTTTACTCCAAACATAAGATGTCTCTTTTAAACCTAGACTGCAGTGCGTCTGTTATGAATTACTCCCGTGTATTTACTTTCAGATATTTCGTCATTGCTCACCCACTTCTAAGCAAATCGCTGTGTACGACACGCAATGCTAAGATCGCCCTTATCGCCACGTGGGTTGCTGCCCTTGTGCTGTCCTCTCCTGCATTTGCTGTCATCGTAAGTACAGATTTATCATTCAGTTGAAGACTTTCATAGGGAATCTTCTGGCATGCACTTCACTCTATTTCTTCTTATTCCCGTGGCTATACTCTGTCGTTGCATACGTTCCCCTTACTTTCTCACCCAGAGAGGGGACATGTTAAAGAAGCTTACTTTCTCGTCTGCTGAATGCTTTCCCTGTCCTTCTGTGGGTCCGTGAGGCTCATATGATATTAGACGTGCGTGGGTGGCGGTGGGTTAATTGTTAGCCATGCGCTGTTGCATTTGACTCTTTGTGGCACATGTGGGACCCGCTGTCTCCAGTAAAAATGCAGGTAATTAGATGACAATATGCAGCCTTATTCCTACCGGAATTCTTTGTCCAGGGAAAAACACACGTTCCTGACCGATTTGGGCTGAAAATGAGTGAACAGAGGGAAGGTTTTACATGTTGAATAAAATTATTTATGCAGAACAGAACCTAGGGAGGGTTTTACATGTTAAATAAAATTAAAATTGCAGAACAGAACCTATGTTCGCAGACAAAGTAGACATTGGACACGAATGCCGGCAAGAAAGCGAGTGTTTTAACTGGACAAGCAGAAACAGATAACATGTGAGTGTCGTCAACCTATAGAGGGAACCCGATTGCATCTCTTAGTCACGTGACTGATGGCAAAGGCTTTTCAGGTGAGTGCTTTTCGTGCTCACAGCGTGACGTCAGTAGCAGTCGCAGTACCGACGACTGAGATAAGATTTTTGCTCTCAGCATCACAGGCTATGACGTCCAACGGGATCCCTCCTTTGTCTTCGAAACTGTCATCCGACTGCCTGTAGGCCGAACTGTACCACCCCCACAGGCAAATTTGGCATTTAGGCAAAGCGTGTGCTTTCTTCCAGCAGTTAGGAAAAGGACACTCACGCACACGCATATTGTGCATAAATGTCGATTTTCCCCCTTTACGCACTGATTACATACTTTTCCTCTGCTAGTTAAAAGCATGTTGTAGGCCAGTCGCGGCTGTCGAGAAAACAGAGCATCTGCCGAAGTTACGTCATTGTAAGGCGAGAATCGGTCCCTGCTGTGAATCTTGGCGACTGCTGTGAAGTTTTTAAAAAAAATGGTTTGACGAAGGTCATCATGGAAACGAGGTTGTGGCCCCAACACTGCCAGAGCTGCGTAGCTTTTGGCAGTTCGTCTTCATCGGCGAAAGAAGCCGCAAACCTCCCCATTTTATTTACCCCTTTTTTTCTTTATGTTTCAAATCCTTTGCACTGTTTTGTATCCATTCTTCTCCTGCGCTTCAGGCAGCTCACGGCCGCAGGAAATAGATTTCGGAAGCTATCGATAGCGTTTGGTCAGAGCCCCCTGTAATCAGGCCTGGGAGGCCAGTTCCTTTATTTTTGCCATTTGGATCGCGCGTCACAAGGCGTCAAGGAGACAAACATACGAAATACGGCCTGAGGACAAGAGGAAATTGCCTTCGCGTCTTTTCAGGCAGTGACTTGCCAAAGGAAGTGCAACTCACGCCATGTTCCGGTGACAGCGAGTTCACGTACTCTGTTGCATGCCGCTATTGTCCGCTCACACTGGTAGACTTTCAGCGTTCTCGCTGGGGTTCTTCTGTTTTGTTTTTTTATTATTATTTTAGTTATATTTTTTATTTTGCTTTGTTTTTGTTTGTATTTGTATTTGTTTTTGTTTGTATTTGTATTTGTTTTTGTTTGTATTGTTTTGTTTTAACAAAAACAAAACGTGTGACTGCAGCATGGAGTGAGAAATGTAAACTAGAAGCTACAGGAAGCTGTAAAAGACAGTCAGGAATCTACGTTTCAGAGCCGGCTTGCATGAGCGTTTGTAGCTGCTCTTCCAGTCATAAGAGTCATAAGGTCTATTCGCCCTGTGTATTTTACGTGCACCTTTACGTACGAACAGGAGATAAGAATGCTCATGCAAGCCAGCCCCTTCAGTAAGACACAAAATACACACATACAAACAAGTAGAAAACTACACTTATCTGTACATGGAGCGCCACCTTGAACACCTCGTGGAGGAATGCCGCATGAAGTGGAAATGGAGCACATAGAAAGGAAAGGAACCGAGAAGACGAGAAGAAGGGGAGAGAATAACAACATGGACAGATAAAGTAAGAATAGGGTTCAGCGAACATGAATTAAATATGATAGAGTAAATAAACCACGCGCCTCCGATCACAGTCTACTGAGCTGCTGCTAGCTGTCATAAAACTGGGTCATGGGCCGGGATTGTTCCTTCACTTCGTGTGATAACAGCATCCATTCGTCCTGAGCATCTGACGTGCGCCTTTCATGCGTAAAAAAGGGAGCGAACCTCCAGGCAAGCCGGCTGATCACTTAGACTTAAAAAAAAGATGACCCGATTGCGAGTTCGCGCAGCTTGTGCAGAACCCGCCATTTAGTTAATAATTCCTTGCTATTACACCACTGCAGTTGCCCGCACTCCCTTACCTCCCTTGACTGTCCCTGCAATGATACAGCATTACGTCAGTAGGCAAGGGGCCAAATTACTGGCAACGATCAAGCAGGTTCCTACCACAATAAAATCGTTTACCTAAAGAAACGACATCAAAACTTGACTGTAACTTAGGTGTTGAAAAAGGTGCTCGCTGTGGTATGGGGTGGAGTCACAGAAATCATTGACATGAAAAATGGCATCAGATAGTGATTTTAAATTACGCACTATAAGGAATGTGCTGGACATACTATGGGATGACTCGCGCAATGTTAAAGGAAATGCATTAGAAGAAAGATTCGCAAAAATGCTGGGAAGACAAAAGTATTCTACGTGTCAGGCATCTCCCGCAATTTAAAAAAAATTATTGTCCTTCATTTCGGCATTTGTATTCATTACATGTTACGTTCGTCTTTTTAGTCATCATCGATTTGCCTTTAGAAAACGCTGCTACACATTATGATGGAAACTTGTTTAAATAATTCCTACCAAATCTGACATATCATCGCATTGGCAGGAGGACTAGATCTGGAAACCAGAAAAGAGGCCAGAGAAAGTCCTAAAACCTTGCAAAAACTAATATCATAGTCTTCAGAATGGGAGAATATTTATCGAAAAACACGTTGTTATGGTGGTAACAGTGTAACAAATACATTTTACTATCTTGGAGTCATTTACTAATTAAATATCACAGCGTCATTAATTGAAGAGTCTAAACAAGTAAAATTAAGAATAATTGCTATTTCAAAAATTGCAACAACTGGGTGGAAGTGATCATCATCTGATTTGGAATCCTTCTGATTCGCAGATTTAGCCTGTACTTATTTATGCAACTGAAATATGTGGCCTCGAAACAGAAGCCAAAGAAATCGAAAAAGTGCATATGTTTTCCATAAAACGTACGTGGAACGTCAGTAGTACTTGATTGTTTTTTTTAAAAAATATGTACAATGTAGTTCTTGATGAATTCCCCCTTGTCGTGGGACTAAAAAGTTAAGGACAGTAAATCGATGTCAACGTCAATATCTCTTGCTAATACGCTTCCTTTCACCAGCCTGTAGCTAGTTAACTGAACCCCTACATCCCTCGACTCTAAAAAAGAAGACAACAGTCTAGTGACATCCTCCTTCTGTGAATGGAAGGCCGTGAAATCGATGTCATGCCGTGTTACTGTGAAGTGCAGTACAATTAGTGTCAAACTGTGTTAGTGCAATAAATAACAACATTAGGGCAAACTGCGCACTAGTAATACAATCTATGCCGTATGGTATTATTTCATATGTTATGACTTTTTACCTTTAAAGGGCCATCTTTAAGGTCATATAACGTTGTTGGCTGCTCTCATCAGCGCGCAAGAAAGTTAGCTGTATGATAAGTGGGTCAAATTATTTTTGAATAGAAAAACTTAGAGAAATTATAAGAACATACTACCATGTAAAATGACTGAAATTGTTAGATGCTAATCCAAGTAATCATAATCGCATGTCATCTCACTCTGGTGGCCTATAGTTAGAAGGTCGATGGTAGCAGAGACTGGCGGGATGCAGCTTCCGACACTCTCTGCCATCCGCGTCTAATGTTGGACAAAAATCTTCAGCTGGCGACAAAATTAAAATAACATGTTTGTATTTATTTTAGCATCTAAGTTCAAGCCTGCAACTAAATGATATGGGATCGAAATGGCTGATAGGTATCCTTCTCAATCTCAAGTCCCTCTGGACACCGCTTTGTGAATGGAAGAGAGCCGTCTCAGATCAGGTCACCGCACTTCCTCTAACTGCATCGAGCGGAAACGGTATCAGCAGATTTCAGGGAGATCTCGCGAGATCCGGTCAGAGCTCAGCAAGTGATGAGAGTTCATTTCGATTTCCCCGCTTTTGTCTTCAGACCTCCGTCTGGATGGCAAGAATGTCACCGGACGACGGTTTGGCTCGGGGATGAGAGGTTTTACAAGGTAGTGATGACCTCTGTTCAGCAAATTATCTTCTTCTCTCATCTCGAGATCTTGCAGTTACTGTTGATGCCTAGCTTATTCCCAGTGACTGGAGTTGCGACTGGAGATGTGACTGGAGTTGCTGAGTATTTCCACAACAAAGAAGTGGACATTGCGAGCAAAACAACGCATTTACGCACAGAGCAAACGCACTTATACCTCGCGCGCATGCCGACCACGGGCAACAACGCGAATTATATGAGCCTTCTTTTGCGCAAAGGCGCTTTTTTGCGTACTGAGAGGAATTATTTTCTACGATGAATATCTGTTGTTGTATATATAAGAGGTGGTCAGATGGTGGAACGAGTAACAATTGCTATTGATACAATGAGAATCCGTGTGCCAAAGGTTCAGATCTCTGCTCCGGAACATATATTATTTTTATACAAGGTAGAACAGGCAGGCAGGCAGGCAGACTTCTGGTGATCTCGAGGTCTGACGATACTGTAGGATGGCCGTAAGCCGTGGTCCGCCAAAGGGGCCTTAATACCGTACTTGTGACCGGAAACGCAGATAGAAACATGAAGCCCAGTCCTCGCTCACACATCTCGAGCTCAGTCTGATGACCACTCTACCCAGCCTGACGTCGACAGTGGAATGCATAAGCTTATGATAGACAAGCCATTAAAGCTAACACCTCTTCACGAAGGTCACATGCTGCATTTGATTATATGTTACGTACACAGAAAACCATGGGCGCCGCCTGCATATTTTGGCAGGTATTACAGCTGCCGGTGGGCTATTAACGCTGGGTCAATGTCTCGCCTTCCCCTTCCTGCTTTGAAGATCAGTCTGAAGACTGTTTCTTGAAGCCTGGTGTGCAAGAGATCTGCATGTAAATCTGACCACCAATCGCAAATGGGTCTTCCTTTGCATGAAGGACACTCGACGTCAGTAGTAATTATCACACAAAATAGTCGTTTTATGGTTTTCGTCTGGAAGAGCAGTAACTAACACGATTGTCTCTGGACTACCTGTCCAGGACAGAATAATTTTCATCAAACCTGTTTCATCAAACCGGTTTAAGCTTGTGGTCGGTGGCTTATGCACGATTGCCTGCCTAGCTCTGTGGTCTGTCGTCTCGCCAATCCCCCCTCCCCTCTCCCAGCCCTCCCGGGCTCCCAGAAACTGCTTCCCTTCTCCTCCTGCGGCATCAAACACAAGAGGGGACGGCAGACGCCGTGCAGCATAGGGGTGTGTTTTCTCCTCTTGGATCTTGATTTACTGTTGTTGTCGTCACCGCCATACCTCCGGCCAGACACGCAAAGAATGTAAATGGCTGCTGTTAGGGAATCAACAGAAGCTGACTCGCTTTTTATGGGATCTAATCCTTTAAAATTACTTCTAGTGATGAAAGGACTTACGACCCGCGACATTATTCAGAACCACTTGCCATAAACAGCTAGCTTCAGGAACTGCAAGCCTTTGTAGAGAAGGTCATAATGGAAACGGCCTTGATAAATCTAAAAGAAGCTTTGAGTTTTTGCTCTTTTAGCTATAACTAATTCTGATGAAAAACAGGAAATACTTTTAGAAGTTTTCAAAATCATGTTCCTTCCTTGTTTCGAGGCCTGTTCGCTTCAAATATTTCTTGCTTACTACAAAAATCATTCTTGTCTAGTTTCTCTGATCTTTTCATGGGCTCCTAATAATGTATTATCTTTCCTTTGCTTAGCTTACTCATAAAGGCAGTTGCCAAAAACAATTATCTGGTCAGACATTTTTCTTCGAATTTCAGTTTTTTTTCCTCTTTGTTTTCTTGTTTCTTCGTTTCTTTCTTTGTTTTCTTCTTTCTTTCTTTCTTCAGATATTTTTCTTAAATTTCAGTTTTTTCTTATTTCTTTATTTCTTTCTTTGTTTTTCTTGTTTGTTTATTTTTCTTTCTATCTTCTGGTTTGCCCTTTTCTCGTCCTTCCTCATCATCAACCATCACCATCAGAGTACAACACAAACCATACAGCAATAAATAAATAAAATAAAATAAAATGTGGATTTTTAACGCGCGAGAACACATTTCATGCACACTTCGCGCGGACGATGGACACAGACACGCTAGTGAAAACAACGAACACACACAGAGGGAGAGATGAACGCACCACTGACCAACAGGTTGGGAAACAGATCGTCCTTCAGTCACAGAATAACAATAACACATAAAAACACACATGCAACAAAGCACACTCACTCGAACTCACATCTACCGTAAAGGCATGCTCGCGCTCTCACGTACACAAGCACACCAAAAAAAAAAAAGGAAAAAAAAAACAGTCTAGTTGACAGGATGAGACCAGTTAACCGACGTGCATTACCCAATAAGGTGGAAGGCGCCGTGCACCCGGGAAGCGGCGCTGTACAGTACTCAGGTGTTGAGGTCACTGGGACATGATCGGCCTAAACGTCTTGCAACGTACAGTTAAGCTGCTCCCACATGTCAAGCTTTTGTAGGCGCGCTATCTTATATCAAACCGGGCCAGACAAAAGAGATCCCCTGTACTGGTAGAATTTAAACATGAATTTAAACACTTGCTCATCCAGAACACGTCATTCCAGCCTTTTCCTGGGAGCAGACAGGACCGGTTAGCCTGTACTTGCGCCAAGAAGCTTTGCCTACCGGGAATTCGTGTTACTGTGACGCCTCCGTTTTTAGTTATCTTCACCGGTTCGACAGACGACTGTGTGGGCTGCGGCACTGTCGCGCTACCCTCTGGGCTTGGCAGGCACGTCAGAGGGCGGACGCGGGCCGCGATGGCATTGAACCGAAGACTATACTTAGCCTGTCCAACCTGGCTGGGCATCCTATTCCTTCGTCATAATTTTGGGTCTCGCCAATTCCTGGTTAAATCTTCCCATTCTAGAAAAAAAAAACGGTACGGTCTGTCAGTTTTTATCGCACGATCCCCCATCCCCCATGCAGAAAAAGGAGCTTTTCATTTTGCATAGATTAGTTAAATAAGCTTTGCTTCGAGGAATGTTATTAATTTTGTAAGTGTACAGTTGTGCAGTTTGGTGATTTGCTGTTTTATTTAACCATTGTTACAGAATGACTTGTTTATCTCCTCTTTATTCTTGTCTTTACCGTACATGTACGTTACAAATACTAAAGGGGTTAAATTAGATGTCCCTTGTGCAAGAGCTGTGATGAACTAGCGATGCCAATGGATGCCAGAACTGGAGCAACTTCTCTTTTTAAAAAAATACAAAAGACTTGTCTAAACCATTTAATTGTTCCAGCTAAACGACTGACAGTTTCCAGTTAACCACCAGTTTCACCTCTAGAGACTTTACGTGCATCTGGTCCCTGCGTTTTATGTGGCTTCCGAAGCGGGAGGCTGGTAGTTCGCGCTCTGGCCAAGCCATACGCCGATCTAAAAATTGGCTTGCTAGTATAGCTAGTAGGACTGCTTGGCCCGGTGTCAGTATAATGCGACTGGGCGGGACTGAAGGTCTGTGTTGCAACAGTCCCACGTGTGGCAACAGGTTAACTTGTCTCAAGCAACACGACCGTCCCAATATATATGCACCTAGTTTGGGACTGGACGTTGAGGAAAAAAAAAGCAACCAGCCTGCATGCTATGTCGTAGCTACTCTTCTGGGTTCATTGCTGAACGTCTCGCCCCAGACTAAGTGCATACATTGTGAACGGAAGTGGGCGACTTAAAGGTACAGTCTACTCAAATAAAACCTTTTAGGGATCGCAAAAGCATTGTGATTGAGTAAAAGAGCGTCATATTCCGTTCCTATAAATGCACGAAAGCACTAAAGTCCGTGCACATGTCGCAATTTTTGACACAAATTGCATCGCACTATTTCGCGAAATCCGTCTGCTGCTTTGACGCCTTGTCAGCGGGTCACGTGACACTATGTATATCCCAGACGGCTAAGAAACTACGGTCCCGATCAGCACAAAGATCTGAAGTGGCAACTTGTCAGAATGCCAACCGAATGTGCAGACGATAATATTTAGACATATTACTTCAAAAGTTACTTATGAAAGTGTACATTTTGGGTATATTGAGCATCACGTACGTATAAAAGTGCATTTTGATACTAAATCTGCCTTTAAAAGCTTTTATTTACATCTGAAACCATGGCTTTTCGAGGTTGTAAGTGGCTTTTCGGTCTTTCGTAGGACCCCACCGGACGAGCAGACGACAACATTTAGACACATTATTTCAAAATTTATGTTCCGGTCTAATATTCATCAGATTCCTATAAAAGCGCATTTTGATAAAACTCTCTTTATCTCTACCTTTAAAACCTTTGATTTACACATTAAGATGTAAATAAAAGGTTTCAAAGCTAGCTTTAGTATCGAAATGCGCTTGATGCATAATAGATCCGAAATGTACACTTGTTTATGTAAAGTTTGAAGTCATGTATCTAAATGTTGTCGTCTGCTCGTCTGCGGGCTTCCTACAAAAGAGCAAAAAGCCACGAACAACCACGAAAAGCCATGAACAACCACGAAAAGCCACAGTTTAAACCGTGGCTTTTCGGTCTTTCGTATGAGGCCGGCAGATGAGCAAATGATCGATAACGTTTAGACACATTACTTTAAAATTTACGTATAAAAGTATATTAAGCATCAAAAACTCATAAAAGTGCATTTTGATAATCTGCCTTTAAAACCCTTCATTTACATCTTAAACCGTGGCTTTTCGTGATTGTTCGTGGCTTTTTTGTTTTTCTTAAGCGGCCTGGAGACGAACAGATGCACGTTTAGACACATTACTTCAAAGTGTTCGTATAAAAGTGTACATTTCTGGTATATTAAGCATGAAATACTTACAAAGCATGACATACTTACAAAACCCCTTAAAAGCTTTTTTTATACCCTAAATGATAGCTTTCCGTGGTTGTATGTGGCTTTTCAGTCTGTCGTAGGAGGCCGGCAGACGAGCTTTTAAACACATTACTTCAAAGTGTACATTTCGGGTCTGTTATACATCAAATACCTGTAAAAGCGCATTTTGATACAAAATCTGGTTGTATCTGCCTTTAAACCCTTTTATTTACACATTTAACTGTGGCTTTTTGTGTTTGTTCGTGGCTTTCCGGTCTTTTGTAGCAAGCCCGCAGACGAGCAGACGACAACATTTAGACATTAAAATATACTTACAAAAGTGTTCATTTAGGGCATATAAAGCATCAAATACTTACAAAAGTGAATTGGTGATGGCATTGAAGTTTCGTGTACTGTGTGACGTCACGATTTCAGCAGTAGCGACTTGTTTACAATAGAAACAGTTAAGTTGGTACCTACACTCTAGCCCCAACCATACCCATCCCACCCCTACACCTACCCCCATCCCCTCCCCTGCCCCCATGCGAACAAACTTTTTTTTAAAAAAAAAAACATAAATAGAGGAATCGAACGACCGTGTTTTCGGCTGTTAAGTCCAAAATTCTTACCACACGGCTGTCCTCAACGACGGCAGAACATGCTTTATAGCATAAATGATGCTTTTAAATGATGGCTTTTCGTGGCTTTTCGTGGCTTTCCAGTCTTTCGTAGGACCGGATCCCCATGTCTACCGTCGAGTCGCACGCAAGGAGTTCCAGCTGATACCGTTCCATATTTACATATAATATACAACATTCATACGCAAAGAAAAGATTCCACTATGGGAAGTACTCGAAGGGTAGCACATTGTTCTGACTGAGCAAGCGTTCAGTTAGAGCGTCTGGGAGTGACGTCACACATTCTTCTTCTGGTGTAGAGCACGAAGCAGGTCTCGAGCTGACCGCGCGCGAGGTCTCGGCCGCTCGCTGGCCTTTGGGGAGACTGTACCTTTAACAGGTCATCGAGGCGACGCTACTTTTTTGCTCTAGCGCCATTGGCTTCCCAATACCTTTAAAGGTAAAATTTGTCCTTTAATCTAGTTTAGGTCGTAGGGATTCGGGGGTGCTTAAGACCACTGTGGGCCAGCATCGGGAGGGCAGCGCCTAGCTCAACTCTTACCTTCCATAACCCATGGGTATGTACCCATTCCCAGCTGGGTGAACTATGGGAAAATGTGCTGCGGTGCATGGGTATCGAACAAGCCAGTGGTCACGCTTTCAGGTTTGAAGCCCCGCGTTTTAACCGCTCTACCATCCCTTCCCCTTTCCGTGCATGCGTATGGAGCTTCTGTATCCACTGGTCCCCGGCTGGCGGATTAAAGCATCAAGAAGACAACCCGAGCCAAATCCCAAAGACTTCATGTTTGCGTAGCTTCTGTCTCCTTGCCTGTAGGACTTTCATAACCGTACTGATGTTCGTCATAATTCGCCGAACCTGGCCATGTGCACATCGGGGAACTAGGATGCATATTTGACTGGTTAAAAAAATTGACATTACTTTACTCAGTCCAGTTATCGATACACGTGAATCTTAACCATTGTTTTCCTGCACTTCCTCTGTTCAATCTTTCTATTATTACAAATATTATGAATATTTTGGTCTGTCCTCCTCCTTCCTTCTGAATATTTGATCACATAGTTCGATCAAAGTGAGCATCGCTGTCAAGCATCAGAGATCCAAAGAAACCGCACGAACCTGTAAAACGTGCAGGAACATCAGTGAGAATAACGAAAACTCGTTAGATGTTTTTCTTTATGGCTTTTTAAAAAAAAATTGTTGTGTGATTCTGATGTGTTTTGTCGAATTTCTTTTTGGAACTGTTTAGCCATACGTATTTGAATTCAGCTGCAAGTAGGGCTAAGATCACAGGCAAACCGACAAGTTCCGGAGTAAGATCGGGGACCTGCAATGAAGACCTGTGTGAACTTTACTCGAGGGCGCCACAATTGTGACTTCTCTGTTTTGTTTCAGACCACGGAGGTGAACGTCTATTACAACAATTCGTCCCGGGCGGAGGTGGTGCTGTGTGCGGACTTCGGGCTGGACAACACGGGCCGTCTGGCCTACGCCTTGTGGCAGCTAGTCTTCCTCTTCCTGCTGCCCGCCGCTACTCTGCTCTTCTGCTACGCCAGGGTTATCTTTATCCTGTGGGTCAGCACGCACCAGCTGCAGAGCATGACCGCCACCAACAGGTGAGCTAATCCTCCACCTCGTCCTTAACCAAACGAATGTGCCAAAGGGCCAGGTTTGGCGAACTGGGACGCATGTGTGTCCGGTTAAGAAGGGCATGTAATTGTATGTTCGGTTTTTCCCAGCGTTGTGGTGACTCATATTGTCCACCTAGCTGTAGGACAAGGGTTGGGATGCGCAAGAATCGTATCTGCACTTTCGGACACAAGAGCGGGTGTGAGGTCTGTTTGCTCTGTACATTTTACGGGTACCTTTACGTACGGACAAGAGAAACGAACGTTCATTCAACCCATCCCAAAGCTGGCTTGCAAATGCGTTTGCATCTTCTGCCCATATGTAAAGATTCTAGCAAATTCCATAGCCCTTATGGCCATTGTTTTGACGTGCATGACGGCTATCGACCGACTTTACATTAAAAGGGCTACGCTGTGTGAGCATTCGTATCTTTTTTTTTAAATAACCAAATGACTGGGCTGCATTAGGGTGAGAATCTAATTTTCTGCACAGAAAAATACTCATTAAACTCCTTCGCCCACTGAGATGTATATGCGCTTACGAAACCCAGCCCAGGGGCAGAAAGGTGGCTATTATCTCGAAGTAAACCATTGTGTAGACCCCAGGAGGTCCAGATCTTGGAGGTTGATAAATAACCTGTAGAGATCATATTCACTTATCTTGCCAAGCGTTACATTGTAGTAGCGTCTACTGATCTTGTGATCAGTCAGCGGGTCAGGGCATGCATGAGCCTAGGTATCTGAACTTTCAGTTGTAAGTTCCGTATACCCAGTGGATCTTACTTGGATTTTTCATGGATCGTTACATGGATCTTTACGTGTGGAGAGGA
Source organism: Lanistes nyassanus (assembly GCA_004794575.1). NCBI lineage: Eukaryota > Metazoa > Mollusca > Gastropoda > Architaenioglossa > Ampullariidae > Lanistes > Lanistes nyassanus. The sequence continues at coordinate 700,778 of SMGT01011862.1, read as the reverse complement.
AATACGAAGAGCTTGGCAAAATTCGTTGCAATAATCCCCAGGTTGGCAAGTCTAGAATACACTGCCCCATTCCCAGATAGTACTGGTATGTGCCCCAAAACGTGTTGTCACGATCCATTACAGTAATTCTTGGCCGAGCATACTAGGCCTGTAAAGGTAGGCCAGTTTGGTCAAGCACAGTAGTCAGAAGCTGACAGAACTGGGGCTAGTTAAGAAAGTTATGTAATAAAAGAAAACATCGGAAGACAGCAGAGGAATTAAAGGAAAACACAGGTGAATTTTGTTACTATCAATAAGCACACTCTGAGCTGTCGTAAACATCGTCAATCCAAATCTGTGCACAGATTCATCTCACTGGTCCTATAGATAATAAAGATGACGACAGACCAATGACAATAACTGAAAGCTGGTGTAGCTGCAGTGACAATAGCTGTGGCAGCAGTTACATACAGCAGCGGCGGCAGGAGCAGTGGTGACAGGGATGGTAGGACGAACATCTAGAAGGGAAGACAAAAGCCATGGGCCGTTATCGGTGACGTAATATGTCATGAAGTCATGTGACACCAAGCGCGAGATCCGCCGTTCCGAACACACGATCAGCGCTGACACATGTCGCTGGCTGCCTGAATTTGTTCTTCCTTTTGAAAAATTGATTAGAAGTGACTTTCGCTGGCCTGTCACGTCGTCGCGCGACAAATTGTATCTGGCTGACTGATAGAGCACCAGGTGTTGTATTTCCTGGCCGCTTACCAAACGGAACAAGTCTGGCAGTCGCATGCCTGCGCGTCCACGTGAGTGCGCGTGCGTATGTGGGGTGGCGGGGAATGGGGGTAGTGTATTTGGTGGGGGGGGGGGAAGAGAAGCGTGACTGCTAATGTGCATTAATGCTTGTGTGCGCATAAATGTGTGTGCATTAATGTTTGTGTGCGTATGAATGTTTGTGCATTAATGTTTGTGTGCGTATCACTGGTTTGTTGGTTGCTTCGTAAGTAGAGAACCTCCTAATGACAGATTCGACATAATAATCACATGCGAGAGAAGGTCAACTTGAAACTGTGTGCTGGCCCATTACTGCAGGTACTGGAGACTTAACATAGACCCGTCACTTGTATAATAACCACCACCCTCTCCCAGGCTGAGCCCACCCATCCACCCAGCACGACATGTTAGGTCTCCCCATGTGCTTCACCCTTGGTCTGAAAGTAATGTCTGACCAGCTGATTTACTCAATTGACGAGCACATAAAGCGGAGCATGGAATCCTGTCTTTTCCCATTTGTCAATTTTCATACAAACGACATAAACTGAGCAAATAATGATGCCCACAGCTACAACGTTAATTATTACTGATTCTTGAAAGGGCTTTATATGTATTTGTATAGATTGTAGACAGTCCAAAGATAGAGAACAAGTAAATATAAATAATCTTTTATTTCCAAGTCAGATAACATTACTCGTCACGCACAGCTTTTGAGCTCTGACTTATACATGTCAACAAATATTTTACTAAATCAGACCAATATATCTGTTATCTAGGTCTATCTTTTTCCTCTTCTCTCTCATACTGTCTCCTCACTTTCTCATTTTTTTGCGTTATCTCTATTTTCATGCAAACAACAACAAAAATATTGCACAGAGTGACTGCTACCAACATGTTGCTAATGGATGCAGCTACTTGCTCTGTGATCTTGGTAGCTCGATGGATGACTTGCTGGCTGTTTGGTTGTTTGGTTGCTTGCTTGGTTTCATGGCAAGGAGACACAAAGGAAGTTGAGGTAACGATGTCATAAAGGCACCACAATGGCGGTTCCTAAACCTAGCTGGCATCTCGCTCCCTCCGCCCACAATTTGCATTTTCTCCTTTCCTTTCCGCTGGTTTCCAGTTCCGCCAGACCCAGATGGATTTGTGGTTATAGATCCGACTGAAGACAAAGTCTCTTCCCTCAAGATAGTGAAGCTCGAACAATATGACTACTCCGCCGTCCCTGAACCACGCAAATATTTCACTGGCTGTATCTTTGTCGTCTTGGGTGCGATTCCTCAGGACAGATCCCCAAAGCCAACGAGTTGGGTGGGTGTGCGCGGGAGAAGGGGAAAGGAATCGACGCCTTAAAATGTCACGTGACATGATGCGGACCGCTCGTCTGCACGCTGTTTTCCGAAACCCTGGGCGAAAACAGAGCATGCTTTAAAACGGAAAACAGGAGGGCAAACTGTTTGCCAAAACTGTCTTCAGAACAGGTTGTTCTGTATGTCACACGACAAACAGAGAAAAACAGCCTCGTTATGGAATTGCTTTGACTAAAAACATATGTTTGTCAGAAACCGTGTGCCATAGCCTTAGCTTACGCGAGTTGGATTCTGGACACAGCAACGTCATCAATCAGATGACGTCTGACGTGAGGAAGGGCATTCAGGGCCTTTGTTCCCATGGGACACATCAGCAAGCTACTCCGTCATGTTCTGAATCTCTCAATATCCTTGAATGAGCAGGTGATTGAATGCAGATGTCCTGGAGAAAATAGACATTTTTACAGCCATCTATGATAGCCTTACTTTGATGTGCTGTTTTGGTCTTCCCATTCCAATCATTCTTTTCCCCGAGATTGAATTTATCACACCAGGGCTGCCATGATCAGAGGAAAAGCTTATTGTTCTTGGCTAGAGTCGGAGACAAACCACAGCTCCAAAATGCTGTTAAAAAGGAAACATTGTTCCTAGCTGTTACTGGTGACGAACATTTTTTTCCGTTCTATTGTCAGGGAGGAAACATTGTTCTTAACCACTTCTGTTAACGTTTGTTAGTGAAGGATTACTTTTGCCAACTTAACTAAGTGAGGAAGCATTTTCACCAGCTACAGTCAGTGAGGAGGCATTTATTTCAGCTATAGTTAGCGAGGAATCAAAGTTTTTCCCGAGCTGTTGTCTGTGAGGAACATTTTTTTCAAGCTTTTTTAAAAACTATGAACCGTAGTTCTTGTCTAGTGTTAGAAAGAGACCATTTTTCCAAGCTGTTATTAGTGGTGAACCATTTTTGCTGACTACTGACAGTGAGGAACCATACAGCTTTTTTTAGTGATAAATACTCGTTTCCAGATATTGTTAAGGGGGGATTATTATTACATGTTATTGTCAGAGCAGAACAATTATTCACAGCTTTTGTTAGTGATAATTATTCGCAGCCGTTGTTAGTGATGGACTCTTGTTAGTGCAGGGCAGTTATTCCCAGCTGTTGCTAGTGATAAACAATTATTCACACCTGTTGTTAAGGATGGACTATTGTTTCCTTCTATTGTTAGTCCAGGGCAGTTATTTCCAGATGTTGCTAGTGATAAACAATTATTCCCACCCATTGCTAGTGAGAAGCTATCCTTCCCAGCCATAGTCAGAGGAATCACGGTTCCCACCTTTGTCAGCGAAAACCAGTTTTGGTTTCTATTGCTATAGAAAAACCATTGCTTCAGGGAGGTGGGGGCGTGGGAGTGAGACAGTCCTAGGTCTCGCCAGTCAGATGACTTGTGGGAAAGTTATGATGACGTCACGTAGCGCTGGTACCATAGCTTGTAGGATAAAACGGATTATCTAAAAGTCTGATGCACGTGAAAGATCATACAGCTTTCTCCAACAGTCTACGCAGGTCAGATGAACTACTGTCACTGCTAGTACGGCAAAGCAGTATTGAAAAGGACTACAGAAAACTGCTAAGACAGGTCATACAGCAGTCCACTGTTCTAGAAGACCACTAAACCACAGTCGCTGGTCTCATGGCGGACAGCTGTTGTAGACAGACCACATGTTTCTTGTGAGGTTTGGGCACCATATGTTACTGACCTATGTACAAAACTACAAGTAAGATTCTATAAGATGTTATTCAAACTAAAGAAATCAACTCCATCATGCATGGTATTTGGTGAATGTGGACGCTTTCCTGTTGGCATACATATCAAGAGTCGAATGTTTTGTTTTTGGTTTAAACTTATCAGTGGAAATAATTATGGTAAATTTTCAAGTTCTGTTTATAGAATGTTACTTAACTTGCATGAACAAGGGATGCTTCACTCAAATTTTATTCACTCGGTTAAATCACTACTTCAAGAACTGGGACTGAATGGCTTATGGTTAAATCAGAATAGTTTGAATGTAATGGATAAATGGTTTAAGAACAAAGTAGACAGATGCTTACAAGATCAATATATTCAACACTGGTTCGAGGAACTAAACACAAAACAGGTATACACAAACTACAGCTGAACGCAACACCGCACTGACACCATACTACTTGAGCAGGCCAAATACATTTAAACTTTATAAACTCTTTTCTTGCAAAAACAAAACTGTATTGACCAAGTTAGTGAATTTTGTTAAAATACTTCTTAGTAGAGTACATTAATGAATAGATGAATGTGTGCCTATGTTTTTGCGTGTGGGTACGTCTGGTAGCGTGATTGAGCGTGTTATTTGGGTGTTTACTAATCATTGATTTTATTTATCAATATATGCATATTCTAATGTCATGTGAAGTTATGATTGATGTGTTTTTTGACAAATTTTTTTCTCTTTTTTTCTGAATACCCCCTGAGGGTAAAAGAATAAAGAAACCTTTGAACCTTTGAACGCAGAGTGCTACCTATTTTGACATCTACTGATGATAACCAACGCAAATGTGACAACGGTAGCAAAAGTACCGAGACGAAAGAAAAATCTTTCCTCCCTGTAGACACAGACTGGCAACGGCTCTTCCCCCCCCCGCCCCACCCCCCGTGGGGTTTATTGCTGCAGTCTCTTTTATCTTTAAAGGCGCGTCGTCCAGGACGTCATCAGACGTGGAGGCTGAAAGGACCCCCTGTTTCCTGTAAGACGTGCTATGGTTACAGACTTCAGAATGTTTACGGTGGGTAGAGTCTCATGCAGACCGCATTGTCACTGCAGCTGGCTCCCCCACCCACCCCCCAGACCGTCCGACGGCCACGCCAACTGATGTGTGGCTGTACTTTTGAAACCGATAGGTGATGATCTCGGGATGCTCGTGAAAGCAACAAAAGAGTAGCCTCGCTTCACGGTTCCATTTACCGTATTGTGAGTGGGTGGGTGGGTGTTCGGGAGATCGGGCAGGCAGAAGAGTGAGCGTGTGGGTGAGCGAGCGAGCGGGTGTGGGTGAAGGAGTGGGTGCATGGGTGAGGGAGTGGGTGCATGGGTGAGGGAGTGAATGAGTGGGTGGCTGTGTGATGGGGTTCAGTGGGAAGGTGTTTGTGTGGGTGGGTTAGTGAGTGAAATGTTCATGGGAATCCTCTGTACAGTCTATGAAGCAGCGCTAGCGATCAGGCAGTAGTGTGGACAAGATTGTCTTTCTGCGGGAGTGCTCATTATAAACCAACGTAAATTGTTGGATCAGTCTGACTACATCCCACAAAGTCACTGTAGCCTTGGTCTCGATGCCCACAAAGCGGCAGTCAGCCATTTGCATTCTTAACCGGACGACCTTAAAACTCCCAATTTGCCCACCCTGGTCATATGTGTAACGAAAGCAGCTGATTGTAAGTTAAGGTCTTGCAAGGGACGTCTTAAAGGAACGTGCAATTTTCGCTTGGCGTATGTCTACTTGCTAACCTTGGGCGTGATCTCGAGTCGCGTGATCTCCCGTTGAATGAAGAGAACTGGGCAATGTGAAGTGAAAACGTATATGCCCTTGAGAAAACATACACGGGACAGTTTTCCATTTTCCTTCGTGAGGACAGAAAAAGAATCCTGATTTGTACTTCATTGAATATGACATTAAATCAAGGTTTTGCCAACACGACCGACTGAAGACTAACAACAAAAGCCGGAATCTGAAAGCCTTTGGGCCATCTGCAACGGTGCCGGCCAAAATGTTAATCTGTAAGAAGCAATTTTCCGATTAAATAAGCCCTCCTCAGCTTTGGGATTTTCCTGGGCTCAGGAAGAAAATACCTCGTGGCAGAAGCGACAACTTAATCCTCGGCAGGAGAACAAGAACAGCACAAAGTCTCGGACAGGCTTGACACTTGAGGAGGCGGACAGTCAGCGGTTATTTGGCTTCAGAATGGAAAAATAGCACAGGTGTATTCGGAAGGTCTGTTGTTAAGCCTTCTTGATATCAGAATCCCTTAAGCGATTTTTTTCTTTACCGACAACTCAAATGACTTATTTCAGTGTGTGCTCCAACCTCCCCCATAATTTTTAGTTTTATTGAGAAAAAGGATTTGTTTGAGAAATTTTGTTCTTACTTTCTTTTCCTTTTTCTTTTTTTTTTTAATTTCTCCTCCTTTTTTTCTCTTCCTTCTGCTTCTTCCTTCTACTGTTCTTCTTGGTCATGCTTCTATCATCATCATCATCATCATCATCATCAACAACAACAACAACAACAACAAACAACAACAACAACAAACAACAACAACAACGCAAGCAACAGAAGGAAAAAGACTTCAATTCCATCGTCAACAAAATCCCCACTGTCTTTCTGCGTCCCTTGTTCGGCTTGACCGTCAAAGTAGGTGAAGAGATTGAAATACTTCCTTTTCATCTCTTATGAAGGTAGGGTGTGAGGGGATTGCCCCTTCCTTTCGACCCTTTGCGGCATCCGCCTGGCGACATCAGAATAACTCGTGTCAGCTGGTGCGCCCAGACAAACCTGTCTACCAACGACTGTCTGCGTTTACCTCTCGCGCCCAAAAGGCGAGGTCCTTCAGGAGGGCCTCACCACCTAGTTCACCTACACCGGGTATCGCAGTTCATCCGCCGAGGCGAGTCACAGTAATTGGCCCTACTGCCGCATCAAATGCGGCTTGAGTGCTCTCCTTGTCGAACGAGCAAGGCTGGAGTCGAGAACTCCTGACGCGAGGTCAACACGCGGAACGCTTCAGCGCCTGCTGCAGGGGCTCGGCCGCCCGGCTGCTGAAGCCAGCTCATCCATCACTCTCTACGGGCCGGGCCGACGCTGGAGAGCTGTCATTACATCGTCGATCTGCATTTTCTGGACTGACCGAACAATCTTGCAGTGTCTGCTGCAATTCGATCGGAAGACGTCCGATTGTACCCACCCAGTCTTCGCTAGCCCGAGTGCTTGTTGGATGTTCGGCTGGTTCATCTGCGAGGAAGTGCTTCCGCCTAGCGATAAGGTCTTGGAAGGAAGGAAGCGCTGGAGAGTAGGACAGAAAGCTGAAGCTGGAATGCCTGGAAATATTCCTCGACAGTCGGCTACGTGAACAGGTTTCTCAGCTAGGGTATGCGACGGAATACGAATTCACGACGCACTCACTTGTTGGTGACAAGCGCTTTACCTACTTTTCCATCGAGTGGCCCACACTTTATGACCAAGCGACCGCCACTACCCCTGCCTAAAGCCTGCGTCACACGAGGCCAGCGGACGACAGGTAGCCGTCCTAGACTTGGTGTCCTGGGTCCTCACACTGCGTGATTAGCCAGCAAGGGAGGGAAGAAAGAAAGAAAGCTCCAGCTTTCCCCCAGTTCTTCCTTGTGTGTGTGTGTGTGGGGGGGGCATGCTTGCGTGCGTACGTGGGAGGTCGGTGTTGGGTGTGTGTGTGTGTACTCAGGATCTGGTAGGCTGGCCTACTGTCTGCCAACAAAAGCGAAATAAAAGTTTAATTTTACATGCGCATGTTCAGAATGATCCTCCATCCCAAACTGCACGTGCGTACTGATTTGGAATGTGGGGGAGAAATAAGAAGAGGTCAGACATCCCCAACCTCCAGCCTCTAAGATGTGACGAATTTGATCGGCTCCCTCCCTCCGGCATTAAACAAATTAAATTTACCATCCGCTGCCATGGCGCAGTTCGATTTACAAATGGCCGGCTGCTTTGAGTAAAAGCCCAGAGGAAGAGGCGGGCACGCTAAGTTCATTGGCCGGACATTTTTTGCCCTCCATATCAACTTGATGGGATATGGCGTCTCGCTACAGCTCGGCCCCTTGTGAAATGGTTAGCATGTTTGACTTGTTTACAATGTGAAACCGCCTTTTCTCTACCTTGACCTGATTTTGATGCTCTATCAATGTTCTCTAACCTTGGAGATTTGGAAGTCAAGGTGACAGACATTTTTACACCCAGTGTTTGGCTACAGCCCCACCCGTGTGAACTGGCCGGTCTGTTTCAGCCCTTAGCCTGCCTTACCACTGGCTATACATGTTTGAGATGTACTATCAGCGATTCCTCATTCTTGTTTTGTAAAGTTCATTCTGGTGCACTGAAAAGACAAGTGCTCCAACTCGTTTTTTTTTCTTTTACCACAGCCTCTGAGACGGCTTGAAACGCTAACAACCCATAAATGCACTTGATTCAATGTACTTCAGTGCTTCAGTCATTCCTGTCTTCCATCCGTCCGTCCGTCCCTCCATCCATCCGTTAATCCCCCCCCCCCCCTTTTCTTTAACAGGTTTTCCTCAATAACCTTCTTGTCCCTTTTTTAGCATAATCTGCAACCAGCCAACCCGCCTCCCCGTTTCGCGCAGCTTTTATTTACTTGTTTTTTTAAAAAAAATCTTACTATATTTCCTTGTCTTGTCCGCACGCCTAGGAATTAGCCAAAGATTTTACCGTTCGGTTTGCGTTCACCGCAAATTGGTTTCAATGTAATACGAGAGTATTTAAAGACATAATTAACAGAAATGCTTTCGAGGGACAGTGCTACAACATTCTGGGACAAGTTAAACGTCAGTGTTTGTAAAGCTGTTGCTGCTAGTGTAAACTATATTTATTTACTAAGCACGTGATGCCCTCACCTCGCCCCCGTGCGTAAGATCATATCAGTCGATACAAAAGAAAAGACAACAGAGCTGACATGCTGTGTGCACAAGTTCTGAAAATCAATCTCCCTGTCTGCAGATTTTTCACCTGAACCTGGGGTTAAACAAGTAAAGGTCAACAGAGCTTTTGTGTGTGTGGCAGGACCATGGATCCCTTTTTTATGTTCGTAATAGCTAATGATTTTATTGTGGCTTTCACTGTCTTTATCTTTATGTTTTTTTTTTCTGTCCATCCGCACATAAATAGCTTCTTTGTTTCCCTCTAACCTCCATAGATCTAAATAGATAGATAGATAGATAGATAGATAGATAGATAGATAGATAGATAGATAGATAGATAGATAGATAGATAGATAGATAACATCCTGTTGTTGAATCCAGTGTATAAATTATTTCTGTCCGTATAGTTTCATTTTATGTACATAAAAATGATAATGCTTTTAATGTTTTATTAGGCATTCCGTGAATTAGATTGGCCGAAGGGCTCTTCTTTAAAGTTCTTTTCAATTCGATTCTCTGTGTATTTTCCTATGTTTATGTGCATGTATATTTGCATAATACGTGATTTGGTCTATACCCAGGAGACGTAATGGGCAACAGTCTGTTTTAAAACTGCATTAATAAGCAGTAATCTTGATTGTAGACAATAACAACAAATTTGAACTTCCTCTCTTCAAGGGTGATGAAAGATTTAATGGGTGATATAGTTCTTTCAGTGGGGATTAAGTGTTTCATGAGAAATGTATTTGTTTCAGTGGGGATTAAATGGTTCATGGGTAATGTAGTTGTTTCAATGGTGCATTGTAAACAAGTAGTGTTTAAGTTAGAACACTTATTTTGTTACCGAAACAGAACGCATTTTACATTGATCTAGAACACTTTAGATGTGTTGATCCTAAACTATTGTAAAAAGTGTTCTGGTCTGTATTCTCGAAAGTGCTCAAATGTATTAATGGTGTTCTGATAATGTTCCAAATGTGAGCCAGCAGCAAGTGTTTAGTCAAGTACGGGCATGCTAAGGACACTTAGAAAGCATGTAACACACATCTTACGTAAAATTTACACAATTTTGCACCTGGAACTGATTTAACATTTGTTACATGTAATAAATGTTTAAAATATTTAGAGTGTAATGAAGGGTTTCATGGTTGACGCAAGCGTTTCAATGGTGATACAGTATTTCATATTGTCCCAGCTGTTCCCACAACGATGAAGTGTGTCACGAGTGATGTAGTTGTTTCATGAAGATAGCCGTCCTGAGTAACGGACATTGGAGACGAACGCAGGCCGTGCAGCAGAAAGGCCCGACCCCCCCCCCCCCCAAGGTTTAACAAGGGATGTAAGCCGGGGGGGGGCCATCACTTACTCGACAGACTGCAGATATTTTGGAGAAAAATGGTGTGGGTGCGTGCTTGCTCACACTCTCTCCTCCCTCTCTTCTGTGTCTGTCTCCTCTCTGTTCTGTGTCTCCTCTTTCTGTGCCCTTAAACCGTACTTAGAACAACTTGGCACCCTCCGCATTCTGATCCTGGAAATGGGCAAAGGAGGTCGTTTGGATACCACAGTGTCGTGGAGTGTCAGGCAGCCGACACAGGTTTGAAAACTGTCATCATGTGGCAGTACCCTGCGGCCCCTCTCTCTCTCTCCCCCTCTCTGTCCTGTGTGTGCGCGCGCGCGCCTGTACTGCCTACCCTACTAGCCGCTGTATTAGACACAGAAATAAAAGTAATCATTTCCACAATCCCCAGTGCCGCGACATACCACCCCTGTACTCGCCTCATACATGTGACAGAAATTCGAGATTCATTGTGTCAAGTACGCCAGCCCTCGGGCCACCATCATGACACCGAAAATGTATTTTACGTTCAGCATAATGATCTGAACGCCAGAAAATTGAAATATTTTGCGAGGTTAAAGGGATATTTTGTTTTATTTATTGTCGTCGTCGTCATCATCATCGTCGTCGTTGTCATCATCGTCATCGTTGTCATCATGTTCGTCGTCATCGTCGTCTTCGTCGTATCCAGAAAGGTTTTCACAAAATTCCAAGTATGTTAACAATTATGAACATATACCAGGTTTCCAAACTGCTTAGGAACTTCCAAACATGGTTGTCATGTGAGGAGACATGTGAGCAGTTCAGCCAATGGGGGCTGTTTGAAATTCCCGTGAAGTTTCTAGCAAAGGAAGGGGAGGATAACTGCCGCGCCTCATTGCAGAAACTTGTGATTGTTTTCACCAACTTTACATCTACTGACATGAGACGCACTGTAAAGTCAATGGTAAGCCCTGGACTTCAGAAAGTGAAACTCATGTTTGAGGCACTGCATCGAATTTGCTCGCACCCTACAACTCATCTGAAGTCTGGAGCAAGAATTGACAATGCACTCTGATTGCAGTCGGCTGACACTGCACGCTGTCTCGTCCGATGACGCTGTAGATAATGACTCACTCCGCTAAACAATGTGTAGTTCAGAACACGATGGACTGCTTTAAATAAAAATGTTTCGTGTGCTGAGAAATGTTTCTGTTAAAATCTCACAGGACAGTACATGAAATGAGCAGATCCCTGAAAACCGGCCCTTGAGAGAAACAGTAGGACACAGTGTTAACTTAAAAAACATAAAATGTAGACGAAATGTTTGAGAACCTAAATATGGAAATAAACAAGGAGCCACACGGAAACTTGCGTGAGTGAGTGAGTGAGTGAGTGAGTGAGTGAGTGAGTGAGTGAGTGAGTGAGTGAGTGAGTGAGTGAGTGAGTGAGTGAGTGAGTGAGTGAGTGAGTGGGTTTGGGTGGGTGCGTGCGTTAGTGAGTGCGCGTGCGTGTATAATGAGTTTATGTGGACGGAAGTTGAAAATAAGCCCCTCCCCCAATAAATAAATAAAAGAAGAAGAAAGAAATCTGTAGCCACCGTACACGTACAATAATGGAAAGACGTCCAATTTGTATATCTAGTCTACGATTCGTCCAGCCTCAAGCGTGAATGTCTATTTCCATAAAGCACTTCGCCGTGAGTCCGCCTGTGGCGGTCCTAGCAATAATGGAGGAGGCCACTCCAAGGCCCATTCAAGCACAGTCCAGTGAACTGATAACTGGAACAACGACTTCTTTGTCGCAGGCCAGAAACCGTTGCCGTCTGTCCAGATGACGCATTGGAACAGTAAACATTAGGAAAATGAATCGTTAAAAGATGTTCTAACGAATTACGACCTGAAATACCTGTTACTAGGTCCAATCTGTTTTCCGACTTGCAGGACAAGCAGAGGTTAACATTAATATTTGACGGTATTGCTAACCCTTTGCAGTTTCATTTTTTAAAAATAAAATAATTGAGGGCTTAGACAGTGGCGTAAAACACGAAATTCATAGGGAACTCCATGTATAGAATATTTGCCACTTTGTGAAAGGCACACTTTGAGAAAGATTTGTTACATCACGACTATCAGTAGCCTTCGTGTCAAATTTGTTCCTGAGTAATAATGATTGATTTTAGGCATTTAAGTTTAAATACACACTCTCTCTCTCTCTCTCTCACACACACAACTGTACTTTTTCTAGCTCTGAACTCTGTTTTCCTAACTGGAGTACAACCATGTTCCTTCCTTTTTAGAGTGTGTATCGCGGGACGTTGTGCAAAACTCAATTCAAAATTCTCGTGAGCAAAATAACCTTTCTTATATCACACCAAAGGATTAAAAAATCTGTTTTTGTTTAAAAACAAGTTGACCATTTCTGCCCCGAGGACTGGCGGTTATTCAAGTCCATAGTTGAGCTGCCTGCTGAAGGGCTGTCTACCCTGTCATCTTGGATCGGCTGGTGAATAGCAGTGTTTTCCTCGTTGAGATATGATGTTGCAGGGTCTCTAGGATGTTATTATAGTGCGGATGGTGGGTTTGGGATGGAGGCAGAAGGGGAGAAATGGGAAAGAGTGTGGGGGAACGGGCATGGCGTGATTTTGTTTCAAACAAAAATACGCGCTGTGTTCGACACAAGTCTACTGCATTGTTTATTGAGATTTTCTTAAAGAGATATGGGTTTCCAAAAGTGGCTATTTTTCTGATTACCTATCACGTGATGATTATAGTCTCGATAGACCAGAAGAATCTCGAGCCTAGCTTGGAAATAGATCCATGTCTGTGTGTGCGAGCTTGCATGCATTTGTGTGTGCATGAGAATGTGCGTGCGTGCGCACGCCTCGGGCTTATTGGCTGTTGTCCTAAGGGGAATAAACTCCCCTCACCGGAAGTGAAGGAAAACCTGAGCAAAGCATTGCTCAATGAGGCCAAGCGTTATACTGCTGAGCGCAGGGAGTAAATGGTAATTCTGATCAACTGCTATCAATGCGCACACCCTCCCACACGCTTGCAGACACTCGCACACAGGCAAGCACAAACAGACAGACACATACACAAACAAACAGAGGTGCAAACATGCAGACACGTAAGCACGTGCAATCATCCACTCTCATCCACCACCCACACACAGTCAGACGGATGCAGATGCAGATGCAAGCACAAACATGCAGCCACGCACGTGCCCACGTGCAGACACGCACACGTGTGCAAACAGAACTGGGTGTGGTGGCACAGGATTGTTTGCGATGCTTTGTGCTTCTTACTTTCTTGAAGAACAATAGGAGGTCTAAGAGATATCGGTAGACAAAACTCTTAACTTATTCCACCGTGCACTTGACAGAATGGCCAGAATGAGATATTGATCGCGAGGTTGGCCCACATCGGACATAATATTGCTTTTCCCTCAAAGATATTGCTGCTTGTGCTTCTGTCTTGTGCGGCCAACCAGTTCATGACTAGTAGGTACTCAGGGGTTCAAGCCAGCGCTGTATCGTGCAGACATTGTATATCATGTTCTTAATCCTCTCGACAAATTTCGTGCAAACTTACAGCTTGTATTTCCCAAGATATTTTAGATTTCACCGTAAACCCTCATTCACTCTTTCTGTCCTCTCTCTTCCCCCACCACTCTTTTCCTCTTTCACCTCTCTTTCCCTCCATCCACTTCTCTTTCCCTCCCTCCACCGCTGTTTCTCCCTCCCTCCACTTTTTTCAACTGTCTTTCTACACCTATCTCTTCCTCCACTCCTCTCTCCCTCAAACCTTCCCCTCTCTTTCTGTATCTGTCTATCTCTGTCTCTGAGTTGTTTGCAGTGAAATAATGGAAGACAGATAATGTATGGCTGTTGCCAGCGAAACTGATGCATATCACGCAGTGGTTTGTCGCTACTCATACGACATCATCAGTTGTCGTCCACACCGGAAGTAATACGGCGGTTGCTGTGATGTGCATCGACAGCTTCGCAATACCCATAAAGGTACTGCTTGGCACAAGTTCAGAAATGTAATGCCATTTCCCTCTGGGAATTTAATACGTTATCGAAATCTGCTGTGTCCCGTCTTGCTGTGTTCTGCAGGACAGTCTTTTTTCTCTGTGCAAGGATTTCCGTCGGCGTGAAATCCACCTTAAATTCCACCGTAAAAGTTCTAATTCACTGGAGCCAATCAAAAGGCGAGGTCATCCGGAAGCGCGGGGAGGGAGGAAGATGGGGATGTTTCGGGAGGAGGAGTGGTTTAGGGCTGGGGGTTAGGGGAGAGATGGGATTGGGGTGTAAGGGGTGGGGGTTATAAGCAGTATGATCTTCCAGGAACTTGGAACGTCTTCAGCGGTGACCCTAAGAGATTACCATATTTTATGTAAGACTGAATGTATTGTATTGTATTTGAATCCAGTGAATTCGAGCTTTTTCAAGCTCATTTAGTAGGAATAAAGGGTGCTATTCAGACTTTTGAGGATTGTTTTTATAGAGCTATTATATTATACTGTATTATATATCATATATTCATATCGTAATCTAATTGTTCTGGGCCTATTCGCTTCTTAAGTACTGCTGCATGCAGTGTGACCCATCTCACAATGCTTACCCATTACAAACATCTTAACAGGGGTTTACTTTTATCGCGAACCTCGATTGGGCGATCGCGAGTCCGTTTCTAAATCGAGAGCCCGGATCCCCCGATCTAGGGTTCCGATCAAAAGTTCCTCACTTGAGAACAGCCTCTAGGTAACAGTAACTAATGATGCCAGAGGACTCCAGGTGTGTCAGGGTGTCACACAGCTGATCCTTTCAGGCTCTGACACCTTCCAGACTCTCAGTATGTTTATGACATTGGTCGGCTTTGGTCGTGCCAGTCTGTCTGACTGACATCTTGACCGTGCTGCCTTTCCATCTTGCCGGCACCGTCGTGAGCTGGTGGGTCTCCCCAGGGGCCTCTCGACGCCATTGTGTTTTTGTCACTTCATCAACACCACAGATGGTGGAGGCTTCAATATGCAACAGCTGTCTGGCGGCCGGCGCCGTCTACTCACTGGCTGTTCGCCATCTGTATTTTCTGTTAAGTCTTCCTGAAAGCCTTGTTAGAAGTCGAGCAAATCTGCGTAACACCAGGTCTCTAAAGACTCCTTGCTATTTGTCCCTCGTACTCTTTTATTGTTTTTTTTAAATTTTCTTTTCTTTTATTCTCGGCGGAAACTTTCTGGTCTGAATTACATCTCAATAAGACACAAAGACATCTAAGTTTGTAAGAAATAAAATGTTCTTTAAACAAAACAAAAAAGTTATTGTAAGACAGAAAACTTAATATATGGTTAACAAAATATTTAAAGGGTTCAAATGTCGTGACAGCTAAAATATATGTTTCCTGTCACCATTCCTTCTCACTTGGCAAACAGTCGCAGTTTCTTTCGGTTATTTACACAGAGCACACAGAAAGTCCTTCGCCTCTGATTTTTTTAACCACCATAATTGCCCTCTAAATCTCTTCCATTGTTTCTCTTTCCCGCTTTTCTCACGTTACTACCTGAGTCAGACACCCCCCCAGACAACCCCCGTCCTCCCCCAACTATCTGCCCCATAATGTTCTACGTCATCCCTAGACAGGAAAGAATCGTGCAGACATTACAGGTAATCGTTATAATACTTCAGAAACTGTGATCATCCGAGCGCCTTCAGCGAGGGGGTCTTACAGTGCCTTTATTGTTCCGACTTCAACGACTCAAATATATAAATATATCTTTTAGTTTATTTTGGCACTTTCGAGTGTGTGCGTGCGTGTGCTTGTGCTTGTGCATGTGCGTGTGCGTGTGCGTGTGCGTGTGCGTGTGCGTACGTGTTTGCGAAGGTTCCTCTGTGTGTGTGTGTGTGTGTTTGTAGGTGCGTGTGTGCGCTGCGTGCGTACGTGCCTCTGTGTGTGTGTGTGAGAGAGAGAGAGAGATACGGTTCGAGCCTCAAAACCGCCCGACAAAAGGTACCATATTTATTTATTGCTTACCCACTTATCTGTCCATCCATCTTATTTGTGGTAGGTCGCTATGAGATCGCACGCGTCAAGTAACCAGCTTTCAATAAAAGCGTCATCAAAGGATCTTTTATGACCTTGGGCCAAGGCAAGGCTGTTATATTGGTCTTAAAGGCTTGAATATTCCTGGAGCCGCTTTTTTCTCGAAGGACTTTTTTCCTGTTGGCCAGAACTCTGAACCAGTAGATACCGTCAAAACCCACCAAGAGACGCAACCAAGACAAGACGACGTCAGTCGTCAAACCCTCGTGCCCAGAAACTCGAGAACCAGACGAAGATTAGAGTTCTAGAAACTATAGCGGGATCGAAGTTCAACCTGGCATTTCCACAGTTGTAATACTGGTCTTGAAGAAAAAGGTCAAAAGGGGAACCCCTTGAGCGAAAATTAACTTTGTTAGTCCTGCTTTGGTCAAGTTTGTCCATATAAGTGCATTGTGAAAGGTCAGACAGGAGTGCCTATGTTGAGGGAAGAAGCTGTCCCTATGTGATTTACTCTTAAAGCAGACTTCTTCAGAATTGTAGACACTGTGATCTTTCAAACCACAGTGTCAGTTAATGTCTGGAGGAGTCTTGTAAGTAAAGAAAATCAGCGAAAAGTTTTTAAATAAAAAACCTTCAAATTGAAGAACATGGCACAAAAGCATTAGACGGGGATGGAATTTGTCAAAATATTAACTTGGCAGGCCCTCCTGTGACAACGATAAGTGTAGCCGAACGATTTGTACCTAGAGAGTCACGTGTTGTCTGATGAAAATATAAATGTTATAATGTCATTACACTGTTTACTGAAAATTGTTTGACACCCACCCACTCATACACTTACTCACCCACCCGCCCACTCACTCACCCACTCACCCTCTTATTTTGGACGATAATTATTCCCCCGTCCCAATCTCTGACAATGCCAGACCAGTTTATGCAAAAGATCTTCAGTCACCCGAGAAACAGGTTCCTGCGTACAATCAATGGGGTTCGCTTCTGGCACAATATTTCTCGCGGGCCATTGGCTGCAAGGCGTCCCTCCTGCAGTAGATTACACAGGACAAGCCCCTGTGCCACCTTACTGACAGAGCCTCGCTCAACTTCTGACATTTCGCGCAGGACAATATCAGTTACCTTCCACATCGTGTCTGCCTCCCGTACAAAATGTCAAAGACAAACGAGATCTGTCTGTTGCTATATTATTATTACTACTGCTTATTTTCATGGCATAGTCTGTCTCGGTCGTTCACACACTTTTCTTCATTTATTTCATGTCTGACTGTATTTATCGTTCTGCTGATATTTTTAGAGCTTGTTACGATGATTAAGGGACTTACTGTGCATATTCTGCGCTCAAACAATAAATCAATAGCAGCGTCAGTGCTATACTATCTATAACGATATTGTTCCTTTGTCCGCTTCTGTGTTTAAATTACTGTTTGTGATAATATTAATTAACACTTCATAAATACACCGTGTCTGCCTTAATGTTTATAGACCTTTTTTGCACTATATGATCATACTTATATTTGGATCCTTTGTTTCTTACCCGACGTTAAACTGTCAAACTGATTTCTGTTTGTCAGACCAGATTCTTCCGCGAGACAAAATTGAACCCCTGTCTTAGTAGAATTTAAAAAAAGAAAACAAAAGTGCCCATTCGGAACATGTCGTTTCAACCTTTTCTGGGAACAAACGAGACTGTGTAGCTTTTAACTGCTTAAAGACGCGTCACCTCCCGGGGATAATTTGTGTATTGTAACAGTTCTGTTTTGAGTCGCCTTCGCCGGCTCGATAAACGACTATTTATAATCATCCCCACTCGTTCCGATTGCCTTTAGTGGACTGGGCGAATTTCAAAGTTTTATGATCATACTGATGCTCCATATGGAGCTTTTTGCATGGACCATCAAAAGGCCTAATTTCTGGTTTATGATCACAACGAGCCTTCTTATTTTCCCAAAAAGTCGATGTCTAGCTATGTTCTCATCGTCTCTTTATTTCTCCAGGCTCAGTGGCTGCAGCAACTCTCGCATTGACCACAGGGATGGGGGTAGCTGGAACAGCCGCGGTTTGTCGTCAGACCGAGCAAGACTAGCCGCCTTTCCTAACTCCAAGTCCAAGGCCCCGGGCGAAGAAGCCCTGTCAGCCAGAAAACAGGTGAGACTTGGGGACCCGACGTCACCTGGGAAAGGGATAAAAGGAATGTAGGCCACATTCAGTCTCTTTCACGATGCTGACGTACACCACGTGCTGAGGTCTTCCATCACATGAGCGATTGCTCTCTGATGAGATTTTTCCCCCTTCTGTCTTCGGTCAGGTGATCAAGATGCTTATTGTCATCATCGTCGTCTTCCTCATCTGCTGGGGCCCGCAGCTCATCATTAACACCATGAAGCGCTTGCCTGTGAACGTGTACGACCAACACTCATACCACGTTTGGGTTAGTGTTCACACTATACATAATCCTAAGGCTTTTACTTTGACTTGTCTTTTTTGATATTAACCTTAAACGTACCGTAAGATTGATGTCTACCACTACCAATATTAAATCTCAGACTTAAATGCATGTTTCATACTACCTCGTGCGTGTCAGTAAAACTCTCCATATTCCTTAGACCCATAGGGGTACCAAAGCTCAAAGACTCCTAATCACCCTGTCTTTCAGACAATGCTCTCCATATTCACTATCCTAAAATCAAAACAGCATAGATCAGAAATTTTATTGTACATAGGTGCTGTGAGTAATGTTGAAGTCATGATAACAGCTGCTGATGTCATTGGTTCGTCTTAGTGGCAACAGTCGACTCGTAACATAAGTTAGTTTATTATAAATCCATTGAGGAATTAAAGCAAGATACCAGATGTCTGCGAATGAAAGCTGGCCCATGCACCACACGTTATCAGCTACTGTTCACTTTTCTGGTACAAGAGTACCAGGGCTAGGCTGCATGGCCATTCGTATGTCTTGGCCGACCGTAAAGATGTGCGTAAAATACACAGAGTGAACTGGGCTCACAGCCGTTTGGATGAAGGGCAAAGCGGATGTGACTGGTCATGTAACCCAGCTTAACCGAGGGCTGGGGCGCTTGGCCTTCTTGTGTTCGTACAGAAATATCTGCTGCCTGGGTTCACTCGCTCTTTTACAGGGCACTTAAGTGTTGCGAACACTTATAAAACTCTGGAGTGCGCAGCCAGTCCACAGAGACGCATCTAAGAGAGAAGAGGATGGAGGGGGGATTTTTGGGGGGAGGGGGTTACTAACTGCGCATGCTCAGTTGTGAAAATCTCACTGGACAGGGGACGATGGGACAAAGTTCAAAGGAAGATGGCCTATTCTATTATTAGATAATGTTTCACCTGCTTTGCGACCGTAAGTTCTCAGAGGAATCCTAGCGACAAAACCGAAGAAGGACCATGAAGAATCGATCTAGCGTATTCCCTCGTGGTTTTCTTTAGGTAGAAGCGCCAAATTATGTGCCATGGCTTCAGAGAAATGTAAAGATTAATCCCTTCTAGAGCCAACAAAGGTAGCAATAACGTTTGTGAAAAGCCTCAGTCATTTCTAAAGAAAATCTCTCACAAGTGCTTTGCCAAAACAAAAAGTGACAGACACTGCCGAAGTTATGGTCTGCATTGAGGAAAGTATGGCAATCGTATTCGAAGTCTGGAAACGGATGAAAATGTACCTTGGAGGAAAATTGCTGTTTTGATTTTATAACTTTATTTTGACACTCATTCGCATGCACGCAATGAAAGCGACACATAAAGTGCCCGAGTTCTCACAATATTGCAACTTTCTGACGCCAGTGCCTAAGGGAAACTTCTAGGAAACGTCATCTTATTACCGTTTTTTTTTTAAATATAACGAAATGTGACACAAAAGTCATCTGATACGTGGATTTTCTATCGTAAGTTCATCGAAGCCGCATGCACGTGAAAATTAAGATACTTCTTTTCAATCAGTTACTGATGGGACTGAATACAGAATCAGTTCACATAAGTATGTCTAAATTAATCATTTCCTCCTCGCATTGGTAAATCTAAGTCAATCATTTTCCCTTCACATGGGTATATCTAAGTGAATCATTTCCCTTCTCGTTAGTATTTCTAAATAAATCACCCCCACCCCCACATAGTTATATCTAAATGAATCAATTTCCCTCATATGGGTATGTTTAAGCGGATCGTTTTTCTCCCACATAGGTATATCTAACTGAATTGTTTTCTTTCATACGGGCGTATCTAAGTGAATCATTTTCCCTCGCGTGGTTATTTCTAAATTAATCATCGTCCTCTCACATGGGTACAACTAAATGAATCAGTCCCCTCTCCACCCTTACAACATGTGTTTTGTGGCATTCTTTCGTCTACCTGACCATGACCTTAAATATCAGTTATCCATGCCTCTATACCATGATCCAAAGTGGTTACCAGACGCTGATTTCGTTTAGATCAGGCCTAGAGAATAGTTATGCTCTCACTCATCTCTGCCATCTGCATAAATCTTTACTGTTAACCTCAGACAGACGGATCTGACGAGCTTACATTGTGTGATAGCGTTTCTCCCGTTCGCGAAATATAGCTGACACTTCTCTTATTTAAAAAAATAAAGATGGGCGATACTTTATGGCCCCTACAGGGCTGTGCTAATGGTCACGCCTCGTACACACGGTATAGCTTGAAGCTAGTCGCTTAATCAGACAGATGACGTCTCTTCCCTCCCTCAATCTCGTAGTCTGCCTATAACGGGAGGGGGGATACGTCTTTGATCATCCTTATGAAAGGAAATGCAACAGCTTTTTTTCGCTACTGGGCAATAAGAGGACGACAATGTCAGGTCTGGACTGTGGTGGTCTAAGAGTATTTTTTTTTAACTGCCTAAAATAATTTCGGAGAAATCGAGGTGTCGGATATTAAAGGTGGATTCTACGCAAAGTGTTCCGAGCAAAGAATCGTTCAAGAAGAAACTTAATTTATTTCCTAAAAAAATAAAGCAGGACTTATAGGGAAGCGGGTGGCCAAATGGTTAGAGCGCTGGCAGTCCAACCTGAAGGCGGTGGTTCGATAGCTGTGCACAGCAGCAGGCTTCCCTCAATTTATCCAACCTGGAATGGGTACCTGACCGATAGGTCAAACTTTTACCTTTTTTTCACTTTGTGGATATTAAACTTAAAATTAGAAACTAGGGATTTCAGCTGGGTTCTTTACAGCTGTACATCATTTTGATAAACAGAAAAATATGCAATATTCAAAATGTAATTTTTAGAAAGTAAAGAGGGACTAGTACTTTTGTAGAGAAAAGATACCATGCTAATGCTAACCAAACGACCAAGAGGTAGCCCCGAATCGCCTTTCCTGGCTGAGATTTGCGGGCAGCCCTGTACAATGCAGTCGGGAGGCACTAACAGGGATGTCTGAAAGTCGCATGGCAGTCAGGAGCAACGCAAAACTTTCGTGCTCCTCTGTAAAATCCCTTGCAGTGACTCCCACCAAAGTTTGCCGGACTCCCAGTAGCTGTCATGAAGCCGGCCCCTGAAATGAGTGGAGAAACTATAGAAGGCCATCGGCAGCACCCTGCATCTCGTCGCCACATCGTCAGCCCTCGCCTGAGGTAGAGCCAGGGACCCTGCACGTTGCGCCCTGCGGTGTACAGTCGTGTCAGGCTGAAGCCGACGTTTGTCTGATGCTACGCCGTGCAGTCTGTTGGAGATGCGTGAAGATCAATACAGCACTAATGTGGGGCACTTTTCGGCTGTTGTTTGCCATGACCAGCCCTGTGCGGCCTGCAGCAAACGTCTGCAAGTGTCTGTGATTTCCTGGAGTGCGTCCTGTAATGACTGGTATTCCTTGTTTTCCAAAGGGCTTAGAAGCTCCCCCACCCCTCTGTACGCACTTTGCTTTACACTCAATACAAAGAACAGATGAGTATAGTCTTACACTATTTGACCTGCACCCTATACAACGTATACAGTGGTCTTGGTACAC
Source organism: Lanistes nyassanus (assembly GCA_004794575.1). Taxonomy (NCBI): domain Eukaryota; kingdom Metazoa; phylum Mollusca; class Gastropoda; order Architaenioglossa; family Ampullariidae; genus Lanistes; species Lanistes nyassanus. The sequence continues at coordinate 678,651 of SMGT01011862.1, read as the reverse complement.
ACTTAAAGTTGTTTTATACAACATACAACAATAGGCACATCACTCCTCCGTTCACCAACTATCTCATCTGCCACAAGGTGGAATTTATCATTTTCGTTTCTAGACCTATCAGATTATAAAATATGTGTCAAATGTCGACCATGTAAAACACTGCCTATCTTTTCCGGTAAAGAAATGTTTGAACGCATACTGTCTGTGACAGAACAAACATTAGGACTGAAATTTCACTATGTAAAAGGCGAATCTTTGTCGTGCATAAAGGCGTGGTTTTTCTTATCGCTAAGTTTGCGTCCTCTTCGTACGATTCAAAGTTGGTGCGGTGTATTTTGATAGAATGGCATTACACAGAAAAATTTTATACTAGGTATACTCGTGTGTCCTCTTGGTTGATACACAGCTGGTGCGGTGTATTTCTATAGAATTGCATCGCACAGAATAGTTTTATTCTAAAAACTTTGTACTAAAGCAAGATATGATGTGTATATGATGGCACGACTGGCTGATGTCAACAATGAGGACAGGCGAACCGAAGATTTGCAATAGAGGGAAAGATTACTGTGTTGTTTGTTCAAATTAGCGAGGGAAAGTTTTTAAGCTATGGTTGTAAAATTGCACTGGTCACTTGATGTGGATGTTGATTTTTCACATTTCTATGACCTTTTAGGCATTTCAATGGAAAATGTATTGTTTGTAATAACCACTGGGCTATTATAGGGCCCAAAATACCCATATATACAAATATCCGAAGTTAAAAGTTTTGCCAGGCTGGTTTCCAAGAAAGAAATGTCACGTGCATCACAAACAAATTTAGAAAAAAAAAATTAGACATTTTTAAAACATCTTTGCTAAAAATAACCCACAAAAAAAGTAAATGCGCTAGTGAATGCCAGCAAGACAGATCGAAATTCATGTTTGGACATAAGTGTCCATGCCTAGGGTACATGTATTAATATCCTGCCTTATCCTTCGCAAGGCTTGATGGGACTGTTAGATCTAGACAATTGTATATTGTGCAATTGTCATGATTTTCTTGTAGCATGCCTGGAAGATTGGACACGACCACCGTCATAAAATGAGTTCGCCTTCAGCTGTCTTCGTGTCCCCTTTGCCAGTTCTAGGCCTATCAACTGACTCTTGACATTGGTGCACAAAGTAGTTGTACAAATCCTTGTCTGTTACCTGTGGCAACTCCTCACATATTACGACATCCACGTCCTCATCCACACCCCTGATCGCTGGCAGCTTTAATATTTGTGTGTAATCCTCTGTGTCTGCACACAAGATAAAATAAAAGTACTGGGTGTCCTTGAGCCCCTACTGTGTGGGAGAGTATTGTTTCAAATAATACCATTAACTTGTGATCAGTAAGAGAACTGGAAAATTATTGCGCCGTCTGCTCTGTACGCGGTTAATCAGAAAGGGGCGCAACCACGGTCGACATCCTCCTTTCGACGTGAAACACTTCCATAGAGGCTGTTGGAGGAGTATGAAGCGTACCGTGTGGCTCGGTGGCTACGAACCGTACCCCCCTCTCCCTCTCTCTCTCTCTCTCTCTCTCTCTCGCAAATCAGTTATCCTGTCAGAGAAGACAGGCTGAGATAAACAAATGCTCCGAATGAGCTCTTACTTCGCTACCAAACGTACTTTACGACCAGCCACCCAAGTAGTGACTGTCTTTAGTAGATTACCTACATGAGTGCAGACATCGATATTTTGAACATGTGGTTCACGGCACTATCACTACGTACATTGTCATTTTCTCTCTCTTTCCTTCGTGTGAAGTACTTGATGCTTTCCTAAAGAAAACGAAGCTACATGGCAGGTTATGAGCCTCAAGTTTTAGCAGTTTACTCATAATTCACTCAAAATGTAAGCAGTATATTTCTTAAGAGAATTATGCCCCAGATAACGTCCTCAGTTTTTTTAAATGTATTTATTGGTATCCTATTGACACGGTTGGGATTGCAGTCATATAAGACGGCATGTAAAAGGAAAAGAAATGACAGAACAAGGAAAGAAAACAAAACCCTGCACGACCCGTAATCTCTAACAGGGCAGACTTTCGCAGAAAAATGTCACTATCTGGGGCAAGGGGAGGAAACTTTTTCCCTCCGATTGCAATTTTTTTCTAAGCCGCCCCCGCCTGCGCCCAGATCCCCCTCAACAGATCACACCTCCATTCGCTAGTGCATGCTGCACGCAGATCGCCTCCCCTGGGACGACTTAATCGCGCCCGGAACTCAATTGTAAAACTGGACAGAAGCGCAGCAGCAAGATTTGTGTCCCTTGTGTCTACAGCGGCTCTTTCATTTACGAAAGCAACATTGTTTCATTTGCTTAATTCTGGTCTTTTTTCTACTTTCTCTCTTTCTTCCTTCCGTTCTTCCTTCTTCCCTTTCTTTCTTCTTTCTTCCCCACTCCCACCCCTTGCCTCCATTGGATAAGCAACGCTGCTGTTTTATTGGAAAAGTGTCTGCCTGTCTGTTTAAAGAGCAAAAACATAGTGTAAAAACGAACCTTGCTTGGTACATGTTTTTTGTTGGCTGTAGTAACGTGGGGAATAACATTGTGTTAAACTGGGATACGGCAGATTTCTTTTAATTTTTTTCTTCATTTTGATCATGCACATCTCAGTCAAATAACGGTGAAGAGTTGTTCGTGCTGTTCACTCTTGCCCCACCAGAATGGACCCGAAAGTGGTTGAACCTGCTCGAGACTGTACGCATCTTAAATAAGAATCTGTATTACAGATGGTTTCCTGCCTCGTCGCAACCTTCTGTAACCCCTTGGAGACTTGCGCAAGGCCATAAAAATCTTCGTGCACCTTTGGACTAAATTCTTAATGCCTTTTTTCTGCGCGTTAACGCCCTACCAGAGCTGGTAGAAGATTTAGAAGACATCCGGGGAACACAAGCCCTTTTGCATGATGGGACTAAACAGCGCGGGAATGCTGAAGAGCTTTCTAGAGGAAGTGTTGCATGCCGAGCGTGTTGATCGAGTGCCCTGCAGACAGCGCGTGTCTGAAATACCGTGGAACGGCGGAAAGCGAACAGACGACGTAATAGCTACGTTTGTGAAGGAAGTGGGGATAGGAGGGGAGAGAACCCTAGAGAAAAAGCGAAAACGAGACACGACAGTGGTGTTTGATAGAGGTGACGAATGTCGCTTTCGCTGTCACTCATTTAATCAGTCTGTACTGACAGAACTCCCTTTTTGCCAAGACCTCTCCGGCCGAGGTTTCTGATAAAGCACATCCGTGGATCTATTACGCACAGAAATCTGAAAGGACGTGGAAATATTTCTACCTTTTGTTCCAGAGAAGCATTTTTTACATCAGAAACGTAAAGGGACTATTTCTTGTCAAGGCATCCTCCGAATTTCCTAACCGAAAGTCCCAGTGACGTCCCTCTGTGTTTAAGGCTATAGAGAACCCATGTTCTTGGCCCATTGGACCAAGCATTAGCTCTTCTAATCGCTTTTTAATTCGGTGTTCAAGTTAGCTAGTGGCAGTTGAACGGCCATATTTCGTGACTTAATTGATTTTGAAGGCGCAGTAAGTCGAGAGAAAATAAAGGAATTAAAGAAGAAAAGAAGGGGAAAAAAAGCCTTTTAGTTGTATGACTGCATGTGCCCTGCGAGACTATAATCACGTGATCATCAGGGGTCCATCCCAACTTCAAATGCGTTTTTTCGCAAAGGGAGAATACTTTTATCGTACCCAAATGCTGTAATTTTTTCATATATGCAAAAATCAGATTCTCCCCTCCTTGAGCAAATGCTCGTTTTGACATGACGTTACCTGTTGTTTTCCGTACTGACCAATTTGGAGCCGTAATAATAGCAGATGAGAAGTTTACATATTTATGCTCACAGCTCGTGACAACCATGCAGGATGCAATCGAAATTGTCTGACCATACTGTGTGTGCAACAATGCTCTAGAGCACCTGTGCTAGATATTGCTATAGACTTTAAGTGGAGTTACTCATGAAGGAAGCACTCTTCAATAAGGCTCCGGATTTTTTAAAATATATTTTATTTTTCTCGGTTTTTTTCTCATCCCTCCCAAGCCCCGAATCAGACTCAATACACCAGGGGCGGAAAAGAACGCATGTAATCAAATTTCAGAGCCTAATGTAGGAACGATTGGATTTCTCAGAGCCTCTCTCCATGCCACTGCTTCAAATTCTGCATCACGCAGGGGAGGACAGCACGGTGATTCCCACCATGCTGACTGGATGAGCCTTGATGAGGCTGACTCGATCTACCTTAAAATCTAAATACGTTTATCTGTAACTATCCCATCGATCCGCCGTTAATGAGTCCACGTGTGTAGGACGCGACCCCGACGAAAACAGACTATGTGCACGAACCTGATGAAACATTACTATTTTATTCACCGTAATAATGTACAATTACCTACATCATCTTGATGAAAACTCTGTCTTTTACATGATTTTAATGAAGCTTCACTATCTGTACTGTCGTACGCGATCCATGATGGTAGTGAAAACTCTGTTTTTCATGTTTGTGATGAAACATTGCTATTTTTTCTAGTCTTGTTCATGATACATAATTTTCATGAATCACTTATGATTTACATGAGTGGGATGAAATAGTACTACTTCGTCACATTTCTGTCTATATATTAGTTTAGAGCTCTCTTCGTCACATTTCTGTCTGTATATCAGACGCTTGCACTATAGGGTACAGTGCTAAGACTGGTTGGCCCGGTGTCAGTATATTGAAACTGGGTGGGATTGAACTCTGTGTTGCGACAGCAGTCCCACGTGTGGCAGCACGTTAACTTGTCTCAAGTAACTTATGCACCTCGTTTGCGACAGGACGTTAAGCAGTAAAACCATTACCAATGCCAAATACTCTGCAAGATTATCTGAATGACAGGTTTTGAGACAATATGTGTTTAAAATCATGATTTGCACACCGTTACTGTTCAATTTTCTTGGCGCCAACCGGCCGTTTAAGAAGTTGTGGAGTGTTCACTGCAATGAAAGCATTATTGAAGTACAATAGTCTTTACGCAAGGGTCAGAAGTCATAATCAGCTGCGAACAAGCCGTGCATTCCTGGAAAAAACAGTAGAGGAATAAGATCAGCCGTGACGATCCCAGCTCGAGCATAGGCGAACGTCCAGGTCTTCAGATGTCAAAACACAGGTACCTTTGAAGTCTCAGACAACGAATAGAAAAAGCAACGATCAATACCAGTTCTAAATAAGCTACTCTATGCTCTGGTCTCATCTCTTCTTATTGTTGTAAGAATGGGCAGCGCCCTCCAGGAACAAACAGCTTTTTACGCCATTAAAGCGACAGGCGAGAAAGCTGGGGGGGGGTTGTTTTGTTTTGTTTTGTTTTGTTTTTTTGCAAATGATGAATGGTGCGAACAGTCGCCATAGCTTTCACTGTTACAAAGATACCATGTTTCTAGTGAAAACACTGTTGTCCTGCCTTGACATCGATCTCCCGTCACTTTTCAGGACTGCATTATTGTGCCGGCTTTACACTGCACAACTAAGCCAAAGAAAGCAGCTATAAAGAGAAAATCGAACAGAACGCGGCAGGATTTTATCCAGCAAATTAGTTCGAGAATTGTTTCCCCAGTTATTATTCTCAACGAAAGACTTCACCAAAACTCTTCGTCTTGGCAGATTTGTTCCAGTTTTGACGAAAGTAAATCTGGTTTTTGTGACAAAGAGCTTCATTATTTCTTTACCACTGTTGCTATTCGACTTACTTGACCACGTGACCCCTAATTTAAATATCGGCATCTGTTATCTCGTTAAATCCACACGAATGCATCCCCACATAAGCAGAGACAGGGAAACAAACACATAATTTTATCCACACACACTATAGCAAGCTGGTTGATTGGTTGCATAGCAAACAAAGAGAAACACAGACTGGTTAGTTGGCTGTACAGCTGACTGACATCCTGAGGCACTCACCTGCGTAAATCTGTTTCTGGCCTAAATGATCAGCCAAGCGGATTTTTCTTCCTGCCGTGAACGAAAACGAAGGTAAGAAGGAAAGCAAAATTCTGGCAACCAGGCTAAGCGGAAACAGATCTTCCGGTTGTGCGCATGCCCGTCACGGAACGCTTAGCTGCACAGCACGAAACGGTGCCCGGATATAGCCTCGTTTTCAGTTCCCGGAACGTGTCGTGTGCAACCCGATGTCGTTTAATCTTTAAAATCTGACCTTAATGCTGGCCGCCCAAAAGTTCACAATGACCTATAAAACTGTGAAGTCTGTAAGCCGTTGTGACAAGTCTTGCTAAATTATAAAATTAATTATAAAAATAAAATTATAAATTAATAAAAATTCGAAAGACTAATGCAAAGTGCACCCCCTACGTGATCCCCAAACACAAGCTATTAGTCACAATGAGGCTGAAGTGCACTTCATTCATTAATTTAACTATCAACGACAGATTTAATGAGCTATTTTCATTGCAACGGGAAGATTCCCTGCCGTGAAGGACACAGCCCACCTATACAAAAGTCAAAGTAGGCGCAGCCAATCCGGCGTCTTGGCGCACACGTCTGGCCGCCTCCCGTGGTGTGCACACGACCATAACCTGCCTGCCAGCCGAAGTGCAGCTGGTCTTTCAATTCTTTCTAACAGTATACTTCCTTCTCGGCTGACGGGGTCTGTCTTCGATCTTCAACCATCCTAAGCCGGGATAATAACCATAATATCCTCAAATCGGTGACGAAAAACTTTTGCCGGCCGTTAAGCTTGCATTGCAACAATATAGCTACTGAAAAAAATGTCTGTTAAAGCTACCATGCATAAACTGTAGACATGTCTGTCTGTCTGTCTGTCTGTCTGTCTGTCTGTCTGTCTGTCTGTCTGTCTGTCTGTCTGTCTGTCTGTCTGTCTGTCTGTCTGTCTGTCTGTCTGTCTGTCCTCGATTCTGGCCAGTACAGACTACGTGGGCAAACTACTGTTTCATGGCTGGGTTGCATGAGCATTCAGAAGTGTATCAGCTTCTTATCCCTCTAAGTAGTCGCAAGGCGTTCGTTTTGTGCATTTTAAGCGCGTTTTTAATACTCGCGCTGTTTCAGAACAAGAGCAACCTATAGCATAGCAGTAACGCATGGTTGCTACCTCCACAGATGGTTGTGGGGTTCGGATCTCGTGTCTTGCACACGTTCTGCATGTGGCATCTGTTTACAAGGCAGGCTTTGGTCTCCCTTTTTCTCCAGGTCCTTTATCGCTGCCTCCTGCCCTTCTGTTAGGTTTTATATTTTATAAGGGTCGATGATAATTTATATCATCGACCCTTTTGTTATTTATTTGCTAATAATCTTATTTTACATTCTTTGTTAAAATTATATGTTTAAGCCTTTATCTGAGCCAATTATGTAACGACAAGGTCAATCTGACCTAGAATTCACACAGATGCAAGCCATTAGCAGGTGTCTGGCTGAGACATGGGTGACTTGAGACTGCAGGTGAGAATGGATAAGGGTGATGTACCGTTAGAGGGAGAGAAAGTGTATTTGGTTCAACTACTCTGGAGAAGATTTCAACCGAAGACCGGTAGTTGTAGGCATTAAATGCAGGCTAACTGGAGCTGCAAGGGTAGAAACTTGGCAGGAGTTGCGTCACAACAGCATATCTGGATAGTGACGTTGACGACTCATGGCTTTCATGGTGGTTCACAGTGAACTGCCCATGGGATTAAGACAGATCCGAGACCAAGGGGCAGAGAAACGTTAGGGTCACCAACCCAGCTGCTAGAACTGGTTGGAGCTAGGCGTGGTCCTTTGATTGATATGTAGGCATGGTTGATTTGTCTGTTTCACTTGATTGTGTGAGTTGGATGTTGGGTGGAAGCGGTCTATTGTTAAATGTACGAAGCCCCTACTTTTGCAATGTAAGTTGTCTTTTGCTGTCTTGCTTACTTGCAGTGTCCTTTTGCTAGTTCTTTACTGGACGGTCTTACGCTACTGGGAGCATTGCCGTGGTTTTTGTGCCTCGCCTGAGTCCTTTGCATCAACTAGTTGCTATGCAGTCTCCTGACAAATGCTTGCAAATACGAAGCTTCTATAATGAAGAAATTCCACGCCATGGTCGTGAAGCAACTTGCTTGACGTCTGTGCGAGCCACTTGCCTAAGGGCTGAGCTTATTTACAGACAAAAGTCGACAACAACTTAACAACCAGCTGGCGCCTCCGAAATCCCTGGGGAGCGCTCTTCAAATCTTATTTTAAACAATGCTTCGCAAACTGATCTCTCGAGGAATTTGGTCGAGTCGTGTTTGGGGCTAAGTTCATTCGCAACGTCTATCACGGGCACAATTCTGACTGTGCTCGCACGCCAAGAGACGTAAGCGGGCCCCTCCCTAATTGCCCAGTCTCTTTCTCCCTCGCTTGCAAAGCAGATGGCTAGACATCAGAGCCAAAGCGTGGCAGAAATGGACGTCTAATGCGGTCCTCTTCTAACTACTTCTCGCAATTAAGCGGCTGTTGAGAGCGTCCCAGAATGCACCACACGGTGTCTTCACGGCTACAGATTTCGAGTTGCCTGGATTTTAAAGATACAGAATGCCTGTAACTGCTGTATGCCCATAACTCTATGCCTGTAGCTCTATGTGGGTTGTTTTCGTGAGTACTACTCGATCATTTGCGTCCATCCATCCATCCATCCATCCATCCATCCATCCATCCATCCATCCATCCATCCATTCATTAAACAATCCATCCATCTTTCCTACACGCATACATAATTTGATCTGTTGCCAACTTTAGCTATTTGTACTGTCTTAGATTCAGTTTCGTATTCTGAGAGAAAAAAAGCCCTGCAACTTTAGATACCCTACTGTCCTCTCAAAGGGGTAGGGGTGAGAAAGTAGTACAGATAGTATCAAGAAAGTGGGACGCAAAGAGGAAACCGTGGACACTGGACAGATTTTAGAAGTGATCGAAACTAATGCCGCGTTGGCTGCCCTTTAATCTGACAGAAACATCCCTCGAGTAGATTCACTGGAGAGGCTCTAATGGAAGCCGTCAGTGGTTCTGCGTTTGATGTTTCTTTCTGAGTTACCTACAGGCCACCTTTCTGGTTGTGAAATAGCGCTTACCAATTTCAGACTTATGGGCTGCTTTTTCCAGCCTTGACAGAAGGTCTGCGAGAAAATGTCAGTGCGGAAACATTACTGAAAACGTTTTAAAGAAAAGGTTTTTTCCCCTGCGAGGCAAGTTTTAGGCAGTTTTGACTTCAAGGGCTTAGAAAAGCGTTTCGTGAGGAGACAATTGCATCAGGTCCAGGGCATCTTGTCTGGTGTTCGTCTTGTGTCTCTTACAGACCTCCTTAATATTCCGGCTTACGTCTGGCATATGCAAGCTGAGGCGCGCACAAAAGGACGCTCCGCCTTCCCTGGTAAACAGTAAACCTGTGTTTATGCGGCGAAAGGGTGTCCCGACACGAACAGCAAATTAAGGTTGAAAGCGTTTTCCAGATCGGTGCCGGATTCATCCACGCCGCTTTTGACAGCAAGTTCTTCATCGCGACGCAAGGGTTTCCGGGGACAACTTTCTCAGGCCTTCTGTTGCGATAGGTTGGGCGACGAAGGGGCAAGCGCAATCACGAGATTATCTGGCCTGTGGGCTGGACAAATCTTACAGGGGATGTGTCTGAGCGAGCGATAGAGAGAAGGAACGTGCGCGAGATAGAGATGAAGAGAAAACGATAAAATAGACCGGTCCCTACCTCCTTGCTCGCCAGCCTGCATGTTTGTCTGTCTGGCTGCTCGCCTGTATTTTTATCTCCAGTCGTAGTATTTCAATAATATCTATCACTGAACAGTCTCTCTCTCTTTAGTCCGTTTGCTCCTCCGGGGAACATAGGGCCTCAACGACACTCCTCCAGCGGACTCGGTTCGCGGCGGTCTTCTTCAGCTGAGCCCATGTCCATCCGGCTGCCTTTATTTCAACCTCCTTCCCTAAGGCTTTCACCAGCTCGCGTCATAAGCTCTGCTGGAGAGAAATCGTCGCCAGCCAAATTGCTTTCTGGTTGTGTCGTTGTGGTTTCTGTAACAAATTCTTTTTTACGGGAATGGGTCGTTGGCCCACAGCCCAACCCCCAACCTGGAGGACCAGGGACTGCGCTCCGTCTGGTCTCTATCCTCCGACCTGTCTGGCATGGGTGGCCCTACCAGGAGCATGCAGCTCCAGCCAGCATAGCTCTCGGGGTTATTGAGACACTCAAGCCCTCCCACCACACCAAGGTGGCAGTCCATGGGAGAGACTGAACAGTCTAGTAAAATATTAATTTCTGATTATTTATCAGTAGGAAGCTTGGGATCGGCCTGTTGTTTCAAACGCTTTTGTTCATGGTGCATCATCTTTTGTGTATTTTTTATGTTTACGTGAGTGAGAGAGAGAGAGAGAGAATACCCTGGGCAAAGAATACTTAAAATTCACGCGTTTATTCCAAGAAAAGACTAATGCATTCCTCCGCAGATTTCCTAAAGCTCAGCTTCTTAACACGGTGTCTGCTCTTCTTCCACAGGTGATGTTTTCCTGCTTGCCGTACATCCAGTCCTTCATCAACCCTGTCATCTACGTGCTGATGTCCAAGAAGATCCGTGAGTCGGTGTGTTCCGTTCCTTGCGTGCACGCCCTCCTCTCGCTGTGCTCGCGGCGACACGTCAAACATTCCCCGACCCACGAGCTGATGGCCACCAATCACAGTGTGGTCGTGACGGGAATGAAAACGTCACTGGAAACGGTCCGCAGCTATGGAGCCAGCGAGTTTACGGATGTATGAAGAACTAATCAACCTAGCAATTAGAAATTATTCAGAACCCCACCCCCGTGGGGGGGGGGGGAAGGAAATGTCTGCCATACGACTGGGGGATATTTCGCGATGCAGTGGAATTGCGCTACTCTCACATTATTAAATTTTTCATGACTGCTGTGATTCAGCAAGTTCTAGATTACACGATCACGTGTCGGCATTCTGCAAGAAACTATGCTACTGGCTGTCAGAAAAATGTTGTGGCACCAAAAGCAGCCATTTTTCAATCAAATACATTTTGCAATTTCCTTTGCAATTCCTGGAGCAAGTCCGCAAAGAAATCAAAGGCCTAGGGCATAAGAACGCGTGTTAAGAATTGAACTCTGTAGATACTGTGAATTTTACAGGATTGTACAGATTGAATGACAGAGAACCTTGTCTGAGAACCTGGAGATAACGCCCAACTGTCAGCCTGAAGAAGCTGTTGTAACAAACTGAAGGCATGGCCCTGGATACTTCCTGAAAGTCGAATAACAATGTGGACAGTAAAAATCCTCGAATAAACCACGTGGTTTGTTTGTTTTTGAAGCCACGGACACAGTTCAGCCTAACCACTGGCAAAACAGGCAGTCGAGGATGTACGCTGCTAGTGGTATGCTGGGATCTTCGTCTGTGTATTTGTCAGCTCGCATTTCAAGAACTGGTTTGGGAAAACTGTCACGAACTAGGCATTAGGCTACCACTGCGCAAAACTTTGTGTTTACATAAAGAGGAACGCGCGCACATCTCCCACACCTCTAGCATGAACTTAACATGAACCGTTTCTCCTTACCTGGGTGCAGTTGCATGAGCTTTTTGATGTCAGATTATTACACAAAACAAAACCAGACTATCCTGTTACTAAAAATAGTGCGGGAAACTACACGCCGTTGGAATAACCTTAGAACGGGATGATGGTTTTGTATATTATAACCTCTCGCATTAATATTTCGTCGCTTTTCTGGGTTTTTTTATTATCGCCGGTCCTCGCCGTACGAAACCAAAGGAATATTGATAGCGTTCAAGCTGAGTCTTCGGATAATGACAAGGTAATATTAATATCGGAGGTAATATCGGAAGATAACGACAAGGTAACATCGAGGATAATGACAAGGTAATATTGGAGAGATTCGCACCAATCCCTGTCGTCTTTGACGCAATGTTGAACGTCTGATTATTGAAAATCGGATTACTTGAGGCTCTTGACAATTTTAAAAGGGTACCTCATCTGATCAATCTTTGTCTAAAATAGTGAAAACTGTTTGTATTATCAAAGATGGACTGATTCATTGCGTATCTGATAAAGTGACTGCCTTTTACGTTTTTAGCGTAATTGCCTCATTCCTGAATCATGCTTCCTTCCTTCCTTCCTTCCCTCCTTCCTTCCTTCCCTCTTCATGTTCGCTGCAGTCCCCTTCACCAGCTTTATTTTAGTAACGTTTCATTCCATGTAAAAAGAAAATGTTCAGCGAATATGCTTATGATTACCCATAGGATTTTAAGCCACTTCCCACCCTACTCACCCATTGTTCATCACTTTAAAAAACAAACTATTTTTTATATCGTTAATCGAGATTACTGCATATTTTGGTGTGATTACATATACTTCTTGAAGTCATAATGTGTACATATTATTTTACAATATATTGCTTTATATATATATCGAAAGAAAAAATATCTTTTTACTGTCGCCATGCCAGTCGAAATGCCATTAAGTATGGAACATTGGTTTGTGTTATTTTGAAGCTACGGACGCCTTTAAGCCTAACCAGTGGCAAAGTAGGTAATCAGATGGACCCCTCACGTGGCCGTTACTGGAATTTGACTTTCGTGTGTTTAGAACATAATAGGTTTTATCACTGGGTCATACCCTTGACGTTTGTTCGTTAATTGCGGACTCTCTTTGAACTAATTAAGGGTGCGTTTGTGGAGATTTTTAAAAAAACACGTATGTGTATAATATTTAGGCCTACCGAATTATATTGGTGAAAAAAACTGAAAGACCAATGCAAACTGCAAGTACTACCTGATGCTAAAAACAAACCGGCGGTCACAATGAACCTAAGTGTACCGCATTCATTATTGTAACGACTGACAATAGACTTACTGAACTGTTTTCAATCCAACACCAAGATTCCCCGCTGTTGTGGCTCACAGCTTAGTACCTACTAGATTTACTGTTCGAGTTCTGTAGTTAGCAAGTAGGTCGTTGTTAGGTATGAGGTATTTAAAAAGAACGAACTGAGAATGAGGGAATGCGTGCCGGACGTGAGAATAAGTGAATGCGTGCTTGGCGTGAGAATGGACAAAGGTGAGCCGTGGTGGAGATAAAAGAGGATTTTTTGGGGTAGAGAGGGAGAGAAAAGACAGCTAGGCTGGTCACCGGGAGAGAAAAGACAGCTAGGCTGGTCACGGGAGAGAAAAAGACAGCTGGGCTGGTCAGAAAGTGAGTGGCTGGAAGTTTGGAAAGAAAAAGAGATCAAGTTCACGAGAATATCCGGTGAAGAAACAGAAAACGGCACCCTTGTCGCACGGGCTGAACCAATGTCCACAGTCATTTGCAAAATCGCCTGCCACTCTTGCTGAAGACAAAGGAGCAGCTGATTAAGGCCAGCTGGCGGCGGATGTTTTGTTTGCAGGCGACGGCCCAGCACATCCCACAGGTCCTCAATTAGGTTAAGGTCCTGTGAATTTGCTGGCCAGTCCATGCCAGTGATCACTTGTTGTTGTTGTTGTTGCTGCTGCTGCTGCTGCTGTTGCTGCAGTAAGGTGGTGACGACCCGAGCCCTATGTGGTCTGGCATTGTCATCCTGGTGAGTGGCGCCTGCTCCCAGTGCCTGCAGCGCTGGCAGTATGAGGGTGTGCAGATGCCATTCCTGTAGACAACACCAGTGAGGTCTCCTTGCACACGGTGCAGAGATGTTCTGTAGGCCATGCCCATTCCTTCACAAACCATGATGGATCCGCCATCAAAAGGTTTAAGCTTCCTCACCGTGGCATCATGATAACCCTCACCTTATCGGCTACAGACAGAAAAAGATTCTGCCATCTGCAACGTGAGAATCAACGTCGGAGAGAACCCTGGCCCACTGCCGACGTGTCCAAAACAGATGACGCCGTACCCAGGCCAGACGAGCAGCGCGATGAGCCGGGGTCAGGACAGGTCACACCGCGGGACGCTTTGAACGCAGGTTAGCCTCAGTGAGACCGTTTCTAATCGTCTGGTAGCTGACAGTGATATTGCTGCCTGCTCGCAGCTGCCTCATGATTGTGTTAGCGATGGCTGTTCGGTCCCGTAAAGCCGACAAGACAACAACCTTGCCATCCTGTCTGGACGTCGATTCTGGGCGTCCCAGTCGTCTGCGCTCACTGACATTTGCCATCTGGTTGTACCGATCTCCCATTGTCACAATGACTGAATGGGACAATCCCAATCGGCGACTAACTTCCCGGACCCTGATGCATTCCTGCAGTCGTCTTGGAGGCATGGTTACAAACTTTCTTTGGACCGCGTCCATAAATGTCCACCACTCCCTCAACAGTGGTTGAATTCTGTTCACGCTACAAATGGTTTAGACAAGCAGTTCGGGTGTCATTACTTCAGCAGTATATTAACTGGACTCTTCCCAAGTCAACCACTTGCTGTTATTGAGTAAATGTTATAGATTTCCATTCCAATAAATTCTGTGTATACAACGTTTTTTTCATGGATTAATTTTGTTGTTCTAGTTGCGTTTGTACTTTTTGAAATCCACCTTTGTAGTTTATGTACAATCGAGTCCGTCTTTTCCTCAAAAAGAATTTGATAACGATACAGTAATGACGCTGATAATTTGTTTCTCGGTCGGCTGACCCTACTGATGTGTTGCAATAAACGTTTTTCATCTGCAGTTTCAACAGCAAACAGCGAACTGGCTAGGTGAGTGACTTCCTGATTAGACTGACCCAATAAAATACAGCAATCAGCGTGGGATGTTTCGGGGCTTTTTTTCTTTTGCTTATTCTTTTTATCTTGTGACATGTGTTCATTGCAAACCAAGATAAATTTGGATGGAAGGGAAGGGGAAATTCAATCAGTCTTCTACCACCCTCTTCTGAGAGTTCCAGAAACAGTTTACAGTGATAGATACTCCTGTGTATGCCTGAGGAGCAAACTCTAGCCTAGAGCGAAAGGGCAACAATTATGGTGACAGCATGTCCCCCTGCCTGATCTACTGATGTTTGACACTTTTCATTATGTCGTTTGACCCTTTGTATTGCAATGTTTGACAGTTTGTTTTATGATGTGTTGCCCCTTCATATACTGTGCTCTCATAGCTTGTGCACGTGGTTTTGTACATATATCAAACGGCAGGGAACTTTTGTAAGTCAAAGTACACAGCCCTGCACGGAAAAATTGCGTTTGCACAGAGGAAACACGAACATGTCTAAATGTTATATTTTGGCAGTGTGTACGACCTTCCTTCCTGCACAAACGACCTTTTTCAGACTTGAAATTAATCTCCTCTCACACATCATTCTTCTGTACTTCTCTCGAATTTCATCTGTCCGCCATCCAAACGTTAAGAAAAATTCTTGATGGGCAGGAAAGCGGCCGTGTCTCTTACTCGCGACTAGACATGATTTATCTGACTTGTCGTAAATGTACTAATCAAGTAATCAAGTAATCTGCATCTCTTTTCTGCAGGGTGGGGAGAGATGTGGGGAGAAGCAAAGTGGCACACGACACACAAGCCAGTAGAACCACTGTTAGGACCTGGCTTTCGTGAGCTTTCTTATCTTCTGTTCATACGTAAAAGCGTACATAAAATACACAGGGCGAACGGTCCTTACAACCGCTGTTATGAACAGAAGTGTAGATACGAACGCTCATGTAAGTCAGGCTAAGTTCGCACCAGACTGGTTCGATATGATGTGTGTGTTGTTTATTTCTCTAAATTGTCCTTGCATTTTCCATAACCGTTGCCACTCAGTGTTTTTGACACGAGTTGACTGGGATGTCCAAACCGACTGCATATAGAAACAATTTATGGAAAAGCACTGCCGGACCTTTAACTTCTGTGTAGGCCTGTCTCGTAAGGAAGACACCTCTCTTCTCGGTATATTTATCAATGCACGTGTTGATATTGACCGATCGAAGGGCTAGAGAGCGATGCAGTGGTATACTTCTCAGTCAGTTCTAACAGTCATCCTCTCTCCCCCTCTCTCTCGGACTGCCTCGGTCGTCTAGTGGTTAAGGCGTCCGCTTTCGAGGCAGGAGGTCGGTGGTTCGCATCCAGGCCGAGTCATACCTAAGACTTAAAAATTGGCAATTTAGTAGCTGCCCTGCCAGACGCCTGGCAGTGCAGGGAACAGTACTAGGACTGATTGGCCCGGTGTCAGTATAATGTGACTGGGTGGGACTGAAACTTGTGTTGTGACACCAGTCCCACGTGTTGGAGGACGTAAACAACACCGTCCTGATATGCACCTAGCTTGCGGCAGGACGTTAAGCAACAAACACCCACCCCACACCACACCACCTCTCTCTCTCTCTCTCTCACTCACTTTCGTAGTTGAAATAATTGCTTTTGTAGAAGTTCTGCATGCTTGGGACTAGTTTTCCATCTTGTGTATAAGCCACTGTTTGATGTTAAATATTATGGTGCTTGACATGTTTAACCTATGGGCGGCATGAATTGTTGAAATTGACTTAATGAAAGATTAGTATAGCATCAAAGTCAACAGATAGCTGGACTCTCTGTCAAGTACAATGCGGTGTACTTTTGCAGTCTCGTCTACATGGCAGGGGTTTTTTCTTTCCTTCTCTCTGGCTGTCTGGCTTTCTTTCTTCGCAACGTTGGTTTTAAGAAAAATACTTTACAATTCGGCATGTTGATGATATACATTTAGCACTCATTGTATACCTAAACAATTAACAATTTAATAATGCATTTGTGCATAATAGACGTAAGTTTTCTCTTTGCGTAAATGTTCAGTTTAAGCAATGTAACATGAGCTTTTTTTAAAAAAAAAAAACAATATTCTTTGACAATGGAAATTGGCTGACATACTGTAGTCTAAAACAAATACTAATAGTTAAACGTACTAAAAGTACCAATACATTTATTGAATTGTGATCTTGTTATATTTTAAACTTCTTGTAAGCACCGATTTAAGTCATCCAAAAGAAGAAAGAAAACCCGCAAGGTGAAAATAGAATGGAATTAAAAAAAGGAAGCTATTATGAGCAATACCATTTAAGGAAATTTTGATGTAAATAAATAAAAGCAAAAGATTTTGAAGATAATAAATTCAGTATGCAATTTTCGGGTAGAGAAAAAAATTGTTGGGAGTGGAGGGGTGGGAGCGGTACTTCTCCAGTTGGAGCTACGGACTAGCGGATGTCGATGGCTGGAATCTATGGGTGGCTTGTATGAGCGCTCGTCGCCAACTACTTTTCCGGTCAGAAGAGTGGTGTTAAGGCCCATTTGCCCTGTGTATTTTACGTCCACCATTACGTACGAACAGGAGATACGAACGCTCATGCAGTCCACCCTCAGGAGTGGTCACAGACTATCTCCTAGAGTTAAGCCTTGTGCAGACTCCATTCGGCGCCGTTGCCCCGAACACTGAACTGCTTCTTCGCTCTAGCCATCTTACTGCAACAATCAGTCTGGTTGTTCTGTCAGTGCATAGCTTAATGTTAGGATCTGATTCTCCCCCTCCCCCCTCCAAGTGTGAAGTCACCGCGAGGTGTAAGCACTATCCCTCTAAACTTACCTACCTAGCTAGCCAAACATGATGAAGCCTTTGCTGCTGGTACGGCGTAAAAATGCTAATGCTTAACCTTGCCTCCTGTCTTGCCTCCGTTCTCGTAACAAGCAGCATGGAAAACTGAACGTTGTTTCCTATCTCATGGAAAAAAATGAATGTTTTAATATGATCTTGTTTCGAAGTTTCTTTGTTCTTGTTTGACACTGAGGACCACACCTCTCTTTGTGCAGTTACTTTGTTTTGCAGGATGTCGAGCCATGGGCAGAGCTCGGACGCGTGTCGTCAAAGTAATCCCAAGCCTTTAATGTGTGTCTCCTAACGGCTGTTAAAATCTGCATACTCACTGTAATCCACCCGACTAAGCACTGTCTTGTGTGGCGTTACGTTTCTTGTAGAAATAAAGGGTCTATGGTTTTCTGGCAGAAGAAGCAGTACCTCTTGAAAGGACAACGCTGTGCTTTTTTTTTTTTTTTTTGAGAAGGCGGGAAAGTGAAAAATCTACTCATTCGATGTGTCTGGTAAGACATCTAGGGGACTTAACTTGTGACTTTTTGGGGGGGAGGGGGGAGGAAACAGGCTTTGTTCCACGGTTTGTAACAATGCTTGTGCAAAACACTTGCGTGTGCATCTGTATTAAACTATTTTGTGCGATGTTCCTATTTGTGAAAAAATATGATGATCTTGCATTCTTGAGCTTGTGACTTTATCTTCGCAGCAAATGGCTTTGTTGTTTCTCTTATCATTGTGAATATGTGCATATGACTTGCTTAATACGGGAATAAATGATGATATTGGTGAGTATTCTAAAATAACACCTAGCTTCGAGTTTATGCTTGAAACACATCAGTTCTTTCAAGGGCATTTTTGTCCGTTCATGAAAATTGTGATCAACGGCAGGTTTATTGGTAAGACGCAGTGTCAAGTGTCATTTTGTGTTCTTTTAGTCACATCCAAAATGTATACTGTAAATCTATTTTTGCTTTCTGATTGTTTGTGTAATAAAGCTCAACGTTAAGTTTCTAATGGAGGAGAAGCAGGCTTTCGTCAAGTTTATTCATCAGCATGAATGCACGAAACCCACTACGTAGGTGCGTGTACGTGCATGAATTAACCGACGTGACAACAACATATATGTCCCCAGGGGAACGCCATTCTGTCTCGTTGACTGAAAACCTTTGGGAATGCCAGGGACGGCGACTCTGCTTTAATGCAGAGAGCTGTCGTTGGTTTCTCTCCCCTGCATGTCCTTGGGCGTAACCCACGAGTTTCCTGACATCCAATCAGCAAGCGACTGTGAGCAGCCATTAGCCATTCGAAAATTAGTTGTCTGTAGCACATCGGCTTCGTGTTAACGTGCAGTAGTCCAGTTGCTGAGGACGGTATAAACTCAAAGGATACCGAAAAATTGTTCCCTCCAAAACTGTGTTGACGAGATTTTGTTGTTGAGATTTTCATTATGAGCCATTTAAACATTTGGACAGACGCCAGTGTCGATGTGAACATGTTTTTTGCTGCAAAGTAATGCTAGTCTATACCATTCTTAATGTACTGTATCCTAGAGAATTTAAAAGAAAAAATGAAAAACTGTTTAATAATAAAAACAACAAAACTCTAACATGCATCATCACACTTAGGAAGAATTAAAAGCGGGCCTGATACTTTTGACACAAAAAGCCATTCGCTACAAATCTTACCCATGAAAGGCCTCTAGAAATGATGACAAAAAAAGATACTTTTTATCCTGATGGAGGGTGGGGGTAAGATCAATAAAGTCGCAAGTACGAACAATGAAGTACAAAAAAAAAGAAAAAAGCAGCAGGACCTTTTCCTGAAAAACTCGATCGATTGTGACGGAAGTTATAAAGCAGCAACACACAATGTTTTTTATCTTTTAATTTTTTTTTTAGTTGTGTCCAACCAACTACAGGGAAAATATTATTTGATTTCGTTAGAACTCGATAAAACTAATGCCTGAAATCGTGTGAAACAGGTTTAAACTGCTAATGAGAATGGCAGACAAACAGTTGGGGTAGACACATATGATGGTGACGTAGTCACGACTTGCACACAGTGCTGTGTCCATCAGTGGAGATTTTATCTCATCATTATGCATACAGCCATCATCACCCACATATTCCTCGCCTAAGGCCTAACGAATTGGATGGATGTATTATATGTTTTCCTGAGTGGTACTCATGACAACTTCCATCTCTCTCTCTCTCTCTCTGACCATTTCTGTACGTCTTTCGAACACAGAAGCATAATACGCTTCTAACAGGAACTTTAGTATAGCGGTGACGCATACTTCCTTCCGGTACAGAGGATTGTTGTTCGGATCCCGCGTCCGGCACACATACATCTCTGTATGTGACACCTGTTCGAGACACTGCTGTATACCTTTGATGTGTATTTTTTAGTTTGTGTTTGGATAGCGAGTGGAATGGGGTTCTGAGCTTGAAAAGAAGTTTTCGATGACAGGACATTACTTCATTTCTCAATTACTTTAACTAGCACTCAGTGTACCATGTTCTCCCACTTTTCTTTCCATCTCTACCCTCTCTTTGATCTCTCCTCCCACCCCTTCTAGACCTCCGCCTCTATCTGTTCCTCCCTCCCTTTATTCTCCTTCTTCCCCCCCCCCCACAGATCTCCCCCTCTGCCTGCCTGCCTGCCTGCCTGCCTGGATGGATGGATGGATGGATGGATGGATGGATGGATGGATGGATGGATGGATGGATGGATGGATGGATGGCCTCTGACGACGAGTAATGTCAGACTCCCACCGTTCGACTCCATTTTTAGTTGTTGACACAATTTTGAGAGACAGGTCCTGTTGGAAATAAACCAACCTGGGGGCGGGGGGGGGGCGGAGAGGGTGGAGAGGCACAACCCGAGAAATGCCATCCTGAAATCTCAAACTGGAACTGAAGTCGCGAAGAAGACCCGATATTGAAGCTGGCGGCTGTGGCAGAAAGCCTACACAAGAATCGTCTGGCCCTACTGGCACCATCACGTGTACGCATGCTGTTGAAAAGAAAAGAAAGCGAATGCGTATCTTCGTAGGAAAGTGCTTACAGTATCCTCGCCCTTTACCTTCCCACCCAGGCCTTTGCAACATTTTCCAGATGAGCAACCCAGCAAGATTTTTCAAAGCAAAATTGTAGGCGCCAAAACTCTTTCTTGTCCTACAAGTCCTGGACGTAATCTTTTGCCGAGAAAGTATTGAAAACTTGCATTTTCATTTTATTATCCATATAAAGCAAGATTGTTATGAGGACCAAGGTTTATGAAATTTTAACGTGGACCTTCCACAGACGAGTGATATTGAAGAACATGGGAGACGATGGAAGGAGGGACAGACTCTGAAAGAAACAAGGAAGTGGCGTTTTCTTTCTTCAGTAGTATACAAATACTGCCGTATTTTGCATTCCTCTTTCAAATGTAATAATTTTTTTTAAGTAGTAGCAAATTTCTGCATGACTCATGAGCAGATGAGGAAATCTCAGAGTGTTACCACCTTCTCACTGCCGCCTGCTATTAAAATTCTTGACATTAGATAATAACTTCCCTGTTAACAAACTCAGACACGAAGACATGCCTAGGCATGAACGATTATGTACGCTGTGTGACAGAAAAGACATAGGTGATGAATTCCATTATATTTTCTTATGTGACAAATTTACAGCTGAACGCAACACCGCACTGACACCATACTACTTGAGCCGGCCAAATACATTTAAACTTTGTAAACTCTTTTCTTGCAAAAACAAAACTGTATTGACCAAGGTAGTGAATTTTGTTAAAATTCTTCTTAGTAGAGTACATTAATGAATAGATGAATATTTGCCTATGTTTTTGCGTGTGGGTACGTCTGCGTGCGTGATTGAGTGTGTTATTTGGGTGTTTACTAATCGTTGAGTTTATTTATCAATATATGCATATTCTAATGCCAGGTGAATTATGATTGATGTGTTTTTGACAATTTTTTTTCTTTTTTTTCTGAATACCCCCTGAGGGTAAAAGAATAAAGAAACTTGAATAAAGAATAAAGAAACGTGCCCATGTGTGTCGGGCTGGGGCAGAACTCGGGAAAAAAAATTTCACAGGTGGGACGTCAGTGGATCGCCCGGTGTCAGTATTATGTGACTGGGTGGGACTGAAGCCTGTGTTGTGGCAGCACCTAGTCTGCAGAGGGACGTTTAGCAACGAAAAGACAACCAATCATGAGCAAACCTATGTGCCCATGAGCGTGTGAGAAGTGTTCCCGCTCTTATAAACACAAATCTGTATTGTTGGCACCTTTTGTATATATGTACGCCATGTATCGTGTTACGTTAATACTTCTTGGCACCACACTGGTATATGTTTCCTTGTCTGTTCTTTTCAAACTTCTTTTAACGCCGGGTATAATATAAAGGAGTAATGTTTGATAAAATTTGGGGGGAGGTGGATGGGCGGGTGGTTAGAGCGCGGGCTTCCGAACCCAAAGGCGTGGCCATAGGCTGGTTCGGAACCCAAGCGCCACACCGCACTTTCTCCAGTTCACCCAGCTGCGAATGTGTCACTGGGACCCATGGGTTAGGGAAGATAAGGCGGAGAGAGAGAGAGAGAGAGGAGAAAGGGCACCGCCCTCACGATCCAGGCCTGCAGAAAAGTGGGGGTTTCACTCCTCTCCCCTCTCTCCTGAAAAGGTTACTGGACGTGCTTTACCTTTTTATAATATGAAGAAAATATAATTCTTAGTGAACTCATGCCTTTTTGTTTATGTATACGATTTTTCATATTTCTTTGCGGGTGAAATAATGAAAAATTATGTTGGTCTACATGTTTACCTAGCAGAATTATTAGTCGTAAAAAGGCACGCTTTTCCCTGACAGCGAGACGAAACGTCAGCGGAGGAATATTTACAAAGGGAGCTATGAGGACGGCAAAGTTCACCGAGGACGGACGGACGGACGGGGGGAGGGGGGAACGGGAAAGTTAGAGGACGGGGGGAGCTAGTGGGACGGGAAAGTTCACCAAGGACAGGCTGGGGCGGGGCGGGGTTGTGGGCGGGGAGGGGGACGGGAAGGGGGGCGGGAGTAGAGAGAGATCTAGAGAGGCGAGGACCAGCCCAGAGCTGCGTTGGTGGGTCATTTCTCTCCTCACCACACGAAAAAATTGCACCTAAAATACTCCGGTTGATCAGACCTTACGGCCCCTTTTATTACCAGACATGCAGATGTGAACGCTCATCCTACCCAGCCCGATAATGTGTTTGGTGTCTGTCATCAAGGGGGCACTACCCCCCTCCACCTCACCACCCCCCATCCCCCGCATCCCCCACAGTCTTCTTTCCTGTTCCTTCGACGTGCGCAGTCATTATGCGTGACGCAAATGTAACTGTAAATATACAAACATGTAAGCAACGAAACCAGCTGTGAAACTAACAACAAATACCAGACACTGCGTAAAACTATGGGCTAATACAAACCAACATTTTGTACATTAAGATCAACAAAAATTACTTAACTGATTCTTCCTTTAACAAAAAAACACAAAAATGCTCGGAATTATACGTCAGACTTCCTTAATTTTAAGTCCCAGGAGTAGACATTTCATTAAGATGTGTACAATCAAAGCCTATTAATAATATTACAGGAGAGTCAGTAAAAAAAAATTGTGTTTCCGCTGGGGCTCGAACCCAGGACCTTCCGCGTGTTAGGCGGATGTGATAACCACTACACTACGGAAACATCTGGTAGAGTTTTGTCAAAGAAATCTATTTAAAATTAATTAGAGTTATTAAGAGCTCCAACATTTATAATCTGTGCTTTTCTATTGTTATCATCATAAAAGTGTCTCGCCGTTCCACTAAACATTGTACCACGTTTTCTCCCCATTTTATTTTTTTCTCCGTCAGTCTGTCATTTCCGGAGTCACGCCTAGCCCATATGGGGTTGCCGAAATCACAATTCGTCGTCCTTGGGGCCGATTCCATGGAAGAATTTATATGCGAAAGTCTAAACATTCACTAGTGATAAAAATAAACTCGTAATCTGTTGATTCTAATATTTTATTGGGGGTGGGGACGCGAGTCAGATACAAAGTATCAACTTAAGGGAGATAACAGTAACACCAGTTATGCCGCAGGCTTTTGTTAAATCCCTTGGTTTGAAATGCATTTGGTGGCCACGTACAGGCAAAATGCAGGTTTGAAGAGTAGCCTTTTTTGATAAAAGTAGGTAATAGATAGATATATATTCTTTTAGTATGTGATCGAGGAAAATAAAGATAAGCAGCTTTTTCTTTCTGATATCTGAAAAAATGGTCAAATGAAATAAGCAAGTTTTTGTACTTGGGATTTTTAAGCTCAAATATACATGTAATATATGGGTGACCTGTACAGTGTACAGCCTCTACAGTGTTTGCATCGTTGAAGAGAAGTAATGAGTGTATGTTACCTGATGCCTTAAATTAATACTTGTTCTATATAACAAAACAATTTAACCAATTCTGTCTCATGGGTGCGAGATATGAAATTGGGACGTGACTGATTCTGTTTCAAAATTACCACTGAAATTCTACACTGATCCTTAATCCTTAAACTGAGACAATCAAGGTATACGGTTAAACAGGAAGGTACGCCTTGTAGACGAGTTTGCGAAAACTAGAATGTTTTGTTTCAGTTTAAATTGTGCAGTGATCAACATCGCAGAAACATATCGTCTAGCCTTATAAAACTATAGGCATTAAATAAACATAAGAACCATTTCTTAGACTGTGAAATTAAACGAACTTGGCTTTAGGTCGTTTTGTTTTTTGTTTGTTTGTTGTTGTTTTTTTGCGTAATCGGTGCATCGGGAACATAAAAAATCCGTTTGAAAAAAAAGCTTTTGCAGTGGTGGTGTGTGTTGTGGTGTGTGTGTGGACGATGATGAAAAGTTCCCTAATTATCATATTATAAACCATATTTCGGACAAGATGCATAGTATTAAAAAATAGTACCTTTTCTCACTTTACTTCTGGAAAAAAATTATTACTTTGCATTTACTAACTTTCAAACTTAATTTCCTTTGGTCACAATTTTGTTTAATTATTAAAAGACCATTTTGTAATCCATTAACATTTCTTGAAAAATTAAAGTCGCCTCCATACAGAAAAATAAACACATTTAGTAATCTTTCGAAGATCCACTTCACTCATCCTGCTTCACACATTTATGTAGAAACCCCTGAATACTCTCCATCAGTCATTACACACAAATTTGCATCAGGGTATGTTCGCAAATTACTTTCAGAACGTTACTATTTATTTCAGAATTCAGACGCTTTTGCCACCCAAATGCTCTATCAGCTTAATCGAAGGCTTTCTCGTGATCTAGGAAGGTACTATGTAAACATTAATTCTTTTAAGCAGAATATCCATAATACCATATAATGTATACAAACGATTTAACCCTGAGAACCCATTTCTATAAGCCTGCTCTTCTTCCAGTAAACTGTAGTTTCCAACATACTTTTTCTGGCGCTCATTCCAGACTCTCTCTCTCTCTCCTTACCCCTTAAAGTGTCAAATGTAGCCTGAAATAAAAAAAAAAGTCAAAATGTCTGCAATTCCAAGGATTGTCAAGATGTCACCAAATCCACTGACTGCATAGTTACAATTCTGAAGAAACTTTATTAATACAACACGTCCGGTCGCAAGTAATAGTTACAATTCTGAAGAAACTTTATTAATACAACACGTCCGGTCGCAGGTAATAAAGATTTTCCGTTTTTAATTTGCTGCAGTTTCAGGGAGGTATTTTTTAGTTTATGGAAATGGTATTTTTGATCTTTGTGCAAACCTATTTGTGTTTATCTGCGTGTGCTTTACTTCATATGATTTGAGCTGTTGCGTTTTTTAAAAATCAAAATTAAAATCATCAAACAAATATGCTCATCGGTCAAAGGCTGCTTACTGAATTTAGAAATAAAAGTAAACACGCTGATACAGTTCTGTAATTGATAAAACTTTTTGTCTTCACCACATAATACTGCCTCCACCAGAACAGACTTAACCTGGATTCTGTCTGATAGTTGCTCCCAGTGAAGTTGTGAGGCTTATCATAGCAATATGTTGTTATTTTTTTACGCTATCGAGCAAAAGTTTCATTTCAAACCCTGACAACACCTTTCTGGGTCTTGCTTTTCCTGAACTGTAGTCCACCTGGACGCAGTTTTCCTTCAACCCTTGACAAGCGTTTTTTCCAGACAAATTTTCGTCATGCGCTGCCAACATGGCCTTCTCCTCCTGCTGTCCTGAAGAACTTATAGCGCACGTTGCCAACTTATTCTGGGTTTCCCCCGCAGACAGCCCGACACACCTCGTCTGGTTTTCCAGTAGATTCACCTGGACCTTCCTCAGCACTCCAGGACTCGTTCTGTAAGCTGAACTGACTTCACCGCTGGTGCCAGATTCTAGCTTCGGTGTTAAAACCCTGGCTCCGCCCAACGCTGATTTTTCGTTCTCAGAATTGCAGGTGAGTGAAAAGGTCATGAGTGAGCAAAGAAAAGAATCCCAAATCTTCCCATTCCCTTGTCGATCTGTACAAGTGTTGATCTGTGAGATTTTTGAAGATGGACCGGCGGGGAACGCTCTGTCGTCACTTACAGGGCAACGCTGCGGGGAAGGTACTGTTCCAGTGTTCAGAGATAAGCACTCGACTGACAGGTCATTTGTTTTAGGAACTACTCTCGGACCTGAATTCGGGTTACTATGAGCATGCTCGCGCAAAGGATTTTGGTGGGGAAGTAAGCTCCCCTCCGCTGCGTAACGAACATTTGTGCGCTCATGTCTCAGCTTCCGTTCACCTGCATCAAGATGAAATTCAATGGGAGACTTCACTCCACTAGACGAGCCGTCATACTGGAGATGATTTGATTGGCGGAACGTAGCCTGTGGCATGTCGGCCCAGGGGAAACAACTACCAGCGTGAGTCAGCTTCTCCTGCGCGTTGCTGCTCATTCGCCTCGCATCCGGAACACTTCGACAGGATTCAGCAGACGACAGACGCAACACAAGACGGAGCTTCCCGTCTGATGGAACAGCGGACTGGGCGCGGGTAATGCCAGCGCGTGATGGAATTGCCTCCCCGCGCGACACGCGACTGGGTGGAAGTGTGGCCGGTTCGATACGTTCTGCGTTGCTGGACAGCGCCGCTCCCCGAGGCGCCTGCCTGGTAGACCGTGTCATCATGCCCGGGTCTGCAAGCTGACCCCTACGGCTAGTGTCAGGAGACGTCTGTCTGCGAAGAACCAGTTTGATTGAGCACGGGACAGGCCCGTTAGTCGGCGACTCTTTTATGTGTGACGTCCATAGTCGGGACTGGCTGCCTCGCTCCTCGGCAGAATATGAACATCCCCCATCAGATGCATCGCTGTCCTCTGTGCAGCTGATCAGGAAAGAAAAGCTGGAGCTGCCAGTACTTTCATTCTGGTCGCCCCACCCTGTCCCCTTATCAGCTGAAGCTGCCGCCTCCTGGCAGGCAGTTGTGTCCCTTACCGTGAATTTGACACAGTTATAATCCATGGTTTGCCTGGGGTCCTTTTTGTGCGTGTCTCTACCTTTGCCTTCTTTTCCTTTGTCGGATTTCCGTGGTTCGTTCTTGTCGTAAAGGTTACGTTCTCCAAGAATCTTGGACAAAACATCCTGAAAGGTAGGCTGTGTCTCCAAAAATTTGTCCAGTTCCCTAGGCAGACAGCGAAAATCGATCGACAATAAAGTTTATCAAACAATTAATGTTCATCGTCTCACCTCATAAATCGTCAGAGATAACCGTGCACAATAAATCATAAAAACGCAGGTAAAAATGAACCCAAGCGGCCTTATGCAAGTAACCATAAAAGGTATAGACCTATACCCACACACTACGTAAGCTGGCTGACTACAAAACTTTTGTCAGGTATTCGGCAACCAGAGAAAGTTTCTAGATGCAAAGTTGGAAAGTAAACACTATATGTCGTAAAATAAAAGCTTGCACAACGTAACCGATTGCAAGTTTTCTTAGGTCATGCTCGATCTAGTTTCACTCCCCTAATCTTGCGTTCAGAACACGCGTCATATGTACAGTTCAATCTCTGTAGTGTAAGCTAGGTACACACGAGAATCTTACTCATAGTTCCAAAAGTCTTCCGCGAACTTGACGTGGCTGGGGGTTTGCAGGTGTTCTCGCAAGCTGACGTAGTTCTGACAGCAACATTCACAGTAAGACAGCTTCTGGACCTGGCGCCTTCGCGTCCTCTTGTCCGTCTGTTTCTTGTGGTCTCTGTTGAAAAGAAGAAAATCAATACATGACAAGAACAAGTCCAGCCACCCACAACAATCGGCGTTAATCTTAGAAAAGCTGCGCAGAATAAGAGGTGTAGTTGTGGATTTTAGTGTGGGTTAGCTAATGATTAGAATAGTTTTAGCATGGCGAGGTCGACTGAGTGAACTTCACACGTCTCTCTGCGTGCACGCGCTCGTATTCGTGTGTGTACACGCGTGCATGTGTGTTTCAGTGTGGTGGAATGTCAGCCTCCTCCACGTTTTCTACGATCTGGTACAATACGACTGCATTGTCTCTTTTCATCTCAGGTACTTCAACTCACCTGCACTTTCTATTTGGTTCGTTCTCTTTCTGGCGGCTTGTGATCCAAGCGAATTTATTCCATGTACATCCCACCTCTCTAATTTCTTCGCCGTGTTGACCGTCTTCTACAGCATTTGGAGTCACATGTTTGCTTCCTCCTCTGTTTATGCTAGCTGAGTGACAGGAGTTAGTAAGATGCCCTCTGACATGCTTACTGTCGCTCAGAACCTTCACTTCCACGGTGTTCACCTGGAAGCTCGGTCCTGCTTCGTGCTCACAGCATGACTTCCTGGGACTCTGTGGTGCATCGTGGGAAGGAGTGCCACGAGCAGCTTTGTTCGCAAAGTCGTTCGCGACGACATTGCGCAGGATGACCCCATCTTTGGTGACGTCACGCCGGGTGCCTTTGGCAGGGCTCCGTCTCGTCATGAAGTGCTGCAGCTGCTTGAATCTCTTGTGCAGGGGTCGAAATCGACGTTCAAAGTCCTCCACACGAATGGCTATCACCTTTGGGGGCCGATGTGTGGGGATGGGGAGGAAAACAGCATAGTTTTTAATTAGGCTATTCTGCACACTAGTACAAGAAGTTTATGTCGATTTATTCTTTGTGCACAGTGCTGGGTGTCAAATGATACATCTGATACTGTGATAGTGTCAAACGGTATAACTGATACTGTGATAGTGTCAAACGGTATAACTGATACTGTGATAGTGTCAAACGGTATAACTGATACTGTGATAGTGTCAAACGGTATACCGTATAACTGATACTGTGATAGTGTCAAACGGTATACCGTATAACTGATACTGTGATAGTGTCAAACGGTATAACTGATACTGTTGTGTCAAGGTGAAGATCACTCAAAAAAAATTATACAGCCACTTTTGCCCGTTACACAGAGACTTGAGAAAACGATATACATGTATCACCAGCTTAAACATTACCATACCTGAGCGAATTACCTGATTATCTTTCTGCGCTTGCGTAGTCAACCGCGCTACTAGGGTCCCATTGCTGCGCCCTAGGGCGACCACCTGCTCGAAGATGTTCCCGTGCTCCCGCAGGAACGCTTCGGTTGACGTCACAGGGACGCCGAACTGCAAAGCCCGAGACAGCCTCTGGCTGATTCCTTCCGACTCCTCACGGACAGCGAGGCGTTCCTCGAGGGTCAGAGGGCTGCTGCACAGCACCCTGCAGGCGTCAGGCGTGGTCATGACCTCAGCTGTGCCGACGTCGTCAAGGAATCGGAACACCTCGCGCTCGATGCCCTGCTGAAGCGCGACGTTTGGCGAGATCTGCCCTGAGGACCCGCCATCCCAAGCGGGGGGCCTTGCCTCCCATCCCGCCACCCACTGATGCCCTTCTGCTGCTGACGTCACCTGCAGTGGCACTGGTTGATGCGAGGATGGGAGTGGCTGTTGCCAATGGGTCTGCTTTTGTCGAGCAGCAGACAGCATGTCTCTTCCTCTGCTGGGAGGCAGAGTGCTAATTCGTACAGACCTACCCCCACCCCTGCCAAGAAAACAAACAAACAAACAAACAAACAATAATAAAGACGAGTTTTAAGCATTCTAATCGAATATTGTTTTCATTCCCAGCTTTGAGAATATTCGGATGTTTAGAAATAGTACGAAAAACTTGCTGTTGATGTGATCAATATAGTTTTCTCTTCCGAAGGAAAGAAGGAAGGAAGGAGAGAGGGAAGGAAAGAAGCATAGAAGGAACTAAAGAAGGAAGGTTTTTATACAAAAACTTAAGAAAGAAAAAAAACAGAATGACAGACAGAAGTATCGAGACAAAAATAGGAACCTGAAAGATAGAGAAATAAACATATAATGACAGTAGTCTTGCACTATGTATAAATATAGGCACAATTAAACTTTCTTGTTAAAATAAAGAAAACTTACCTGTATCACCTCTACTCTTACCTAGTTATTACTTCTTCGGGCTTCCTGTGCACGCGATCTGTCTTTGCCTCATTAGTCCCGACATGCAGCTTGCCCCAGCGACGCACAACGTCAGAGACAGCATCCCGATCGGCGGAGTCCACGAACCACCAGCCCGTCACAGCGTCCTCGTTCAGATCCGTCACAGCCATGAACAGCCGCTCGTCCACCTCGCTGGTCACCGACCCCCCGAGAGCTGAAACAGCCGGAAGCCTGTTTTTCCAACCCCTGATTGTCCATGCCAAAATCCTCCAAAGAACTGAATGGTTTTACATTCCCAGACGTACTGCCCCAAAACCTTGCACAGAGAGGAGTTGTTTAACAGTCCCCGGATGTGCCTTCTCAAAACCTTGCACACAACCTGTGTACTGATCCCTCCGTTTTACGTGCCCGGATGTGCCTTCCACAAACCATGCGAAGGGCCAGTTTGGTGTACATGGCCAGATATGCTAACCCAAACTTTGCCCAGAAATGGTTTGTTTTGCAATGGCAGAACTGCTGCCCAAAATCTTTCGCAGCAAAAGTCTTCATTTCCCATATACAGCTGTCCACCTGCTCTATGTTAAGATCTTGTTTGTTTCAGTTTGTTTCAGACATGAAAGATGACCAAAGGGCCAAACTATCTCAGAATCTAAGTTAACAAAAAAGGAACTGCGCCAACTAGCTACATGAAACGACAAAGACAGTTCCGGGCATTACCTCTTTTCGTCAGGACGACACAAAACAGAGAGAGAGAGACAAAAACAGGCATCCCAAAATTTTAACTGTTAGCTACACATCCTTTTCAGCACCCGGGAACGATCTTTCTACACACACTATAGTAAACACACACTATAGCACACACACACACACTATAGCACACACACGCACACACTATAGCACACACACACACACACTATAGTACCTGCTTGCCAACACCCATTCTTCCACTCTCTTTGCCACGTACTTCTCGCCCTTTTCTGTCATTCTATCGTCTACTTGCTCCCTGGTAACCGCACCCCCCCCCCCCAAACCTCATCCACCTTATAGCTCTTGCGTGGTGGTTATTTAGAAGGATAGTGCTTCCACCTCTCGGTGATTTCGCACTATGGCGGATGGGGTCCTATTACTAAACTATGCACTGAAAGAACCACCAGACTGCAGTAAGACGGTCAGTGCGGACAGGCGGACATGTGCGGGGAGATGGCCGAATGGAGTCTGCACAATGTTTAACTCCACGAAACAATCCTTGGCCACACCAGGATTCGAACCAGCAACCTTCCATCTGCTAGTCCCAGTTCTACCAACTGAGCTAACCACCCCCCACCCTACTCCCACTGTCCCTCTGGGCTGCTGCACTTAACCACATCCACTCTGGCTGACGTGACCACCTTCCGCTCGCATGCCTCTGTCGCAACTCCCTCCGTGAACCCCCATGGCTTCATCTGTCCACTCTCACGGCCACATACCACTACGCGAACATTTGCGTGTACGTTACGAGAAAACGCGGGTTATTTCGTCTCGCTGTTGAACTTCGGCGCATTTTCGCGCTGTAGTTCCGTCTCTCACACCCACGCACGCACGACCACTCACCTTCTACAACTTGTCGCACGGCCTCTCTCGTCCTGTCCTTAGCAACCCCAAGAAAAAAGAACTTGCCAGCGAGACACAACTGTCTTCGAATCGCCTCCTCCCTCAGCTCACACGTGTGTAAATGCATCTTCGTGTCTGGGTCGTCTGCTGGCGTCACGTCGACGTCATACTGAGGACAGGGCTGTGCAGAAAACTGGCTTCGTTCTGCGAGAAGCCAAAATCCAAGCGGACAGGCTGTGTCGTGAGCTGTGGGAGGGTCCCGGCTATTTGTTGTGACATGCGTCAAAGATTTGCCTGTGTCGCAGTGGTGTGGGCGCTTGGGGTATAGGAAGGGACGCAACTGTTATCTCAGGGACGGTTGGACGCCAGCAATGCCGTTTGCAAATTCGAAATAAGGCCGAATGAACTATAGGAGCATTTAAGGAATGTGGTTTTTTCCCCAGTGTTGTCACGAAATGATTTGTGTGCAGTTAGATGCGGGAA
Source organism: Lanistes nyassanus (assembly GCA_004794575.1). Lineage (NCBI taxonomy): Eukaryota > Metazoa > Mollusca > Gastropoda > Architaenioglossa > Ampullariidae > Lanistes > Lanistes nyassanus. The sequence continues at coordinate 646,497 of SMGT01011862.1, read as the reverse complement.
AAAGTAGGATGATGTTTGCCACATACAACTACTCCAGTCTTCTGTTTAATTATTTAATGACGTACACTGCACGATTACCCATTAATCAGTGTTGGCTGAGCAGTACTCACACATTTCTAAAAGATCTCTTTTCGAATGTGTTTTGCTGCTTTTATTTCTATCTGTACGGTTAGGTCATGTAGCTATATAATATCACGTGTGAACTGCAATACGGACATAGCTGAGAAGGATTTCACAATTATAACCCCAAATTATTTACTGCTGTTATCTGTGTCTACATTGTGCCAAATCCATTCGGCCATGCCCCGCACATTAAAACTGCCTGTCCGCACTGGCCATCTTACTGCAGCTATCAGTCTGATGGATCTTTCAGTGCATAGGTTAGTAATAGGACCCCTTCCCACCCCCACCCCGCCAATAAGTCCACCGTCCTGATATGCACCCTGTCTGCGGCAGGACGTGAAACAACCAATAACTTTATGCATTTCTCACAGTGCTGTTGCATTGTGCTGCAATCAACACTCAACCAGTTTGCATTTTGAAACGATGAAAAGTTGCTCCACAGCTTATTGGCGCTACATTAAGTTGACACAAAAGATGTGCAAGCCTCTTTGAACCCAATGCAACATGACCGTGGTCTATTAACAGCTAGACTGCAGAGAAAACAGAGGGGCTGTGTAGCCTGAAAGTCATGGTTAATAAGGAGCCTCCAAGAGTTATGGACAACAGTGAATTTTGTTGGAACCCATCCTGCAGTGAATTTGTTGAGCATTGTAATCAAGTACAGCCACAAGCCCTATTTAAATGCATACATATATACACTATCTCAATATTCAGAAATATGTTTAGTTTTCATTTTCATCTCATGCTTTGCCAACACATCCTAGCCACATTTACTTTTTTTGGGGGGGGGATCCAAATGTTGTTCCCAGCAAGTCATTCTGTAAACCAATACTGTATTCTGTATTTTTTCGGGTTTTTTTTTCAATTTCTTGCTTTGCAAGCATTTGTTTCTGTTATGACTGTTCAGGTAGAAAAGCAAATTGATACAAACTTAAGAGTCTCCCATTTTAAGATTGTTTATTGCATTTTTTAAAAATTGCATAATTTGTAAACTGCACCCACTTCCACAGCACTTATGGATTCCATGTTGATAAACATGGATCCATATGATTAACATAGATCCATCTGATAAACATTCATTCCAATGTGGATTTCATGTGGACTATAATTCACTTTCACAGACCCATACAAGCCCACTGAAGCAGTCCCATGAACCTTTGTTCCACATGCAATACAAGCCATTATCAAAGCCACAACATGGTCCACGCTGGACATCCTACATTTCCATATCGCCTTACTCAATTTCCACAAATTCATACAGATGACTTAAGTACATTTGCCTGCAGCAATCACTCCCAGAAGAAATTTGTCTATCTTGAACATATTTTCTCCTACTTTTTCTGCAAAATATTTCACATCGAACATTGTTTACCAATGTAATCCATGCCAATTCTTTAATCTGGATCCCAAACTAGTCTGAGCATGCTGTCTGTGTGTTTGTGTCTGTATGATCATAGTATTTCTCAGAGAACTAGGCACCATAATAAGCAAAACATAGCTACTGATGTCCACTCATGCAGCACATTATACCCCAGCAAGACCTTTGTAATTTTTATTTTGAATTTTTTTCTGAGGCAGTAGTCCAAGGTTATAACATTTCTTTCTGAATATTTTTGCAATTTTGAAAATTCCCAAAGAATAAACTTTAACTACAGTTATGACATAATAAATAATGATTAATGAAAATGAGTCTTTAATGGAAATGTGATGTTTGCAAAAATCATGAAGCACACAAAGAAAAACAAAGGAAGGACCAGATGCGAAGAGGTAAAAGGTGTGTACTAAATTCATTTCAAACCCACACACACAAAAATGTTCATCCAAACAGCTTTGCTCTTAGGAACCTAGGAACATCACCTAAAATTATACATGTACCTGTATGTCTACAATCATCTGTGGGCTGTATTGGATATGCAGAAATCAATAAATCTTAATGTGCAAGAACTAGTGCATGCTTGAGAAAACAACACCCTTGCCCTCTTCCCGATGAACGAAATTACAATCTTTCTGCAGAAGACTCTATTTGTGCAAGCTCCTCAAGCTTTCCCAAGTGCTCCCTTGCTGACCCTACACCACATTTAAACCTCCTGAGGGGAAAAATTTTTAAAAATAAAGAATTCAGCTGCTTAATTTGCTTAATTTCCAACCAGTCTCAGTGTCATTTAGCCAGAACAGCTTTTCCTTTTAGTTTTCTGCTTCTGAAGAAATCCCAACCTTTCTTTCTTTCACCACAAAGACAGCCAGCATGCAACAACCATAATGCCAAACAGTGCTCGCAGCTTACAGCTCGCTCACAGAGAAGTCATGAGAATAATTGCCCAAAGCACATGTTCTTAACAAAAATTGGAACTGGAAGAACCCTATCTGTCTGCACATCTAGGCAGGATCACGAGATTCTCGAGGATTCCAGAAGATAGTCATAAACATGTAGCTGTGGATCACAGGCTATGCCACTGTTTTCAGAAGACGGCTGCATGTTTCCCGCAACTCGTAGGGTCCGTCCGTGGACAGCAGCTGCAAGGCATGCTGCAGCTCTTGCCGAACAGCAGGGGGAAGAACATCCAGCTGCTTGACTTCTGCAAAGAACAATGCACACTTCAGACACCACATCAGTGTTATTGCGTAAGAACAAATACAAATATTTAAAAGAAGAAAACCCCAAAATAGTCAGGAACAAAAACTTGTGCACTTCTCTAAACTCTTTCTGGAAAGAAAAGAATAGAGAGCTATGTTATTTTGACAAAAAATAATCAGACTAGTTAGCTGATAAAACAATAGCACTGATGAAACGTCTTTAAAATGGCTGAATCTTCTAGCTAATGTCTTGGCCAATTTGAAGCCATGACCGGAGCTTTTTTTTAAATAGTTATGCAAGTTTTAAAGTCTCTCTTTGTCACACTTTTGATGCCATGTGCAGGTGCATGCATGTGCCCACACACGTGCCCACACATGCATGTACCCACACACATGTGCGAAGGCAAATTAAAGGCAAATTAATTCTATAATCTGCCAATTTTACCCAAAACATAACTGGTTCACATTTTTAGAGATAACTCATCTGAGGCTATATATGAAAATGCAAAGCTAGAAAAAGATAAATCCTACCTGCCAGCCTGGAGATGATGAAATCTATTACAGCAGCCGTCTCGGATCGGATCACTGCATACTTGAGGTTCCCTGCAAACAGAACATCACTGGATGACAAACAGTAATGAAGGAGCTGACAACAGGTACACGTCAAATACAGGGGAAAAGCCCAAGTAACAGAAAGTGGTTTGAAGATTTTTATTAGAAAGGTTTGCATTCACCTAAACATGGCATCACAGCTTTAAGAACAGTCAGTGCAGCAGATGCTGCTCTTCCTATGGACGAGGGCAGATTTTCCGTCTGAAATTCCTGAAGCCTGCAACAAATTGTAGAACATGGAATTCAATGCCAAACAGAAATATTTCTTATGTGGACTGTACACAGCTTGACCAAGCTGGATGAAAGCAGTCGTAAGAAACTAGTCAAACTGACTGCAATCAAAAGGTCTTTACTACAAAACATTAATACCCCTCTTACTGCAAAAGAAGCCTGAGAAAAGAAACGCTTGTATGTTCTGTACACATGGTTTTTGAGCAAAATTTACACTGCCATCATTGACATAATCATTTTCACGTCTCTATTTATAGGAGCATAAAGAGACATTTTCACTTCTCTATGTATTTGTGGAAAGCCTATATTTTCACCTTTCCATGTATTTGCGTAAAGCCTGTAGTATTGCCACTTGCACCTTCCAGGTGCTGACAGGCAGTCCAGCCACAAGGAGATCCAGGAAGGAGCTGCCGAATTCAGCTGAGGAGAAATCAAAGAGAAGAAATAAGAAAATATCTGTAATTATACAAATACCTGGAGCCTATGTTGGGTCACCCTCAAAAAAAAAGTCCCACTTCCGAAAGATTAGGAAATGATGAGCTTAACATTATTTTATGTTTCTTTTAGCTTCACTACCTCTTCCAGATACTGTACAAATCAATGGGAAATAATTACTGCACATTTAATAACTCCAACAGAGGTACTGTCAGCGGTATACATAGCCGTATGCAGACGCATGTGACCAAGGGAGCTTATCATACCCAAACACGTAGCAAAGAGAGGGCCAAAAGAAAGGAACTTGCCAGATCCTCAAAAAAGATCTGCCATCCCTTTCTTTTTTACGGCGCTAGTCTTCACACAGCTAACCCTCGGTGCACAACGTGTGCATACAGAGAATCCCTATTGAATGTAGTCAACCCGCTCACTAAGCGAGTGCCAACAACTAGGATTCAAAGACGAACACAACATAGGACAAATACATGAAATCCTCAAGGTGCGAATTATAATTAATAAAGGACAAATGAGGACTAGCGCTTAAAGTATCGTAAGATAACTCCAACAGAGGTACTGTCAGCGGTATACATAGCCGTATGCAGACACGTGACCAAGGGAGCTTATCGTACCCAAACACGTAGCAAAGACACGTGTGAAGACTAGCGCCATTATAAAGAAAGGGGCGGCAGATCTTTCTGAGGATCTGCCAAGTTCCTTTCTTTCGGCCCTCTCATTTGTTCTTTATTAATTACTGCACATTTGGTTAAAGAAAAAATGATCACTCTTTGCCAAAAACAAAAACCCAGCATGCCTTGTGTTGTTGGTGCAGTTGGCCAGGATTGCCCTAAAACTGTATAACAAATTTGGCGCCGGTCCTCCTCTTTTGCACTGTCAATGTCCTTGTCCTCTTCTTTGGTCTAAAACATTTGATTACACCCCCAAACCCCCCACCACACACACAGACAGACGTGCACACACACACATGTACCCACACCCACACCAGGTGCTGTAGGAGACAAGATTATAAGCTCTTTCAACTTGACAATAAAAACATTTATGCTCTTATGCAGCTTCCTTTTAACTTTGATGATAAATATGACTTCCTTCTCTTTCCCCCCTCTTCCATTTCTGTAAAAGTCTAGGATAAAATTACAAGACTACATGGGATACCTGAGACAAGGCTGGGGACACAATCTCCCACACTTCTTTAAAAGAGTTGTGACGATACAGCTCAAGTATTCTTCCCATACACTGAAGGACTGCCAGCTGATACTCCGCCTGCTCTTTCCTGCTCTCCCGCACAACAGTCTCCACGATCTGGGCATGAATCCAGTCGGACAGTTTGATTACCCAGTTTATCAGAACATCAACCATAAACTACATTTCAGCACATTTTTACTCGAGGTAAAGTTAAATGAAGAGCACATCATGGTTGAGCAAAAGAACAAGACAGACTTTTAACAAGTTTTTTTTTTGTCCTTGTTAAGATGTCAAATATACATGTTACAGTATAACCAAGAAGACTATCACCTGTGTACTCCTTAAGAGCAAGTCATTAAACTCATGTTACCTTGTGGAACATAGGACTCCCCTCCTGTAAAACTGTCTCCCTAACAAAATATAAAAGGAGAAAATTTTTTTCAAGAGAAATGACAGGCATACAAACACAGACTGAGGGATGTTCAGTGTTAAATGTAAAGTGCATGCATAAAAATTTAAAGAGGAAAAGAAAAAGCTAATGTATTTCTTCAAAGCCTCCTGCATCTATAGAATTTAATGACAGTGAATTGCACTGTAAATTGAAAGTTGTACATTATTGTGCATTCCATGTTCATCATGTCACTAACGTAAACCATCAGGTTTCAATACCAAAGGTTCTTAACAACTCCTCTCACCACTATGGTCAATAATTTAAAAAAGAATTCCAACATACTTGCAAGAGAAGCAGATCGCTGACAAAGCCTTCACTAAAGCTTCCTGAAGAAAAAAAATGGAAATTAACTAGACAGCCATGAAAAGTTCTTCAGTGTATTGAAATCCCTTAACGATTCTTCTTCTTATGAATTCAGATCCTGCAAGGGCAGCACAGCATATGAAGTGCTTGTAACCAAGCCAGGGAGGATTGTGGGTCAAGGGTTCATACCACGTCTCCTCCATGTAAACTGCTTATGTTTGCAATACCTGGCTGCAGGGACAGTTGCTGCTTCTAATGTAGCCAGCACTGCTGATTAGGTGCAAAAAACAAACATCAAGAAAATCCCACGACTATAAGCCAGTTACTATCTGGGGCTGATACCATCTTACTGCAAAACAAATGAGGATAACTATTTCCCACAGAAAGATGTTAAAAGTCTCTGCTTGGCTACAATCTTTCAGCAAATCCCACTGCCAAAGGTTAGCAACTGCCTACCTTTCCAGTCCAGGTGCGACTCAGCAGAGCCGCAAGCAGCCCATTTAACAACTGTCCGAGATGAGGGGGGCCCAGCTGGGACCCCAGTCGCTCTGCAACAGTTGCTATAGCTCGGGCAGCCTGCGCTTTGGTGGTCCAGGCCGAGGCATCCAGCAGTTCCAGCAGCAATGAAGTGATTTCTGACAGGTACAGTCGAATCCCGGCCTCCATTCCTTAATTCAAGTGGATTCGCCAAAAAAAAAATGACACCCCATAAAATGTTTCTTTAGAAACAAACCACCTTGAAATTACATAATACTTGACTGATCTGTGGCACGATTTTAACCTTTAGGCCTGCTACCAAATTTGTTTTCTACAACTGTTTTTAAAAACTGTACTATCATAGTCATATTTCAATAACTTCCACTTTTATCACTGGATATTCCACTTCACTGAATCCATAAAACAACAAAAATCAACTCCAAAAAATATTCATCTGAATCGTTTACCACAAAAATTCTCCACAAAGCTCCAAACAAACAAAAATGTGGCAGCAAAAGGAACACTTATTTTAAAAAATATCAAAAGTGGAGCTGGAATAACCACTTTATTGGAAGCATCACTGACAGCGAGGTTCTGACCCACAATGCCTCTCTCAGCTGATAATGTAAACAATCCGAGCAAAGTTGTCTGCGGTTGACAAAAGGAATGAAGGCAAGTAGTGATTTGGGACTGAAATTGACAACACCAGCCTAAAGGTTAACAGAGAAGACATTTGCCTGACACAAATGTATGCTTTATAGTTACATAGCTCTAAACCCACCTCCTTTGTGTGTTTTACGATCCCTATGTACATGCCCATACCTTCTGCGGCATGCTTATTCAGAATCCAATCATAAGATAGTTTAATTAAAACCCAAATTCTTGTCCAAACTATGGAACTTGCACGACTTACCTGGGGTGACTTCTGACCACACATCTTCCCACTCGGAGGATTCATTGCTTTTGGTCTCTTCTGAGAATAATCACAGCAACACAATGACGTAAGGTTAGCTTACAGGCAGTGTCACAACAAAGTATTTAGGGAAAATGAGCCATTAACAACAGTTATGAACCAATGTCTCAGAATGTGGACACAAAATCAAAGGGTCAATATCACCAGCTTTCTGCGACAGAGCAATTAACACATTGTCTTGAAAACTGTAGTCAAGACTTCACTGTCTTAAAAGACAAATCTAAAGACAGGAATCTCACAAGCAATGATATAGTTCAATCAGATGTGTTGGAGCCATATTTCTCCCTTAAATCTTATGGCTTTCTGTTTTTCTTTGTGACTGTCCCACACCAAAGAACAGTTTATATTTTTGGGAAAAGTTGCTGGCAAAATGAAACTTTAAGACAGTCAACACAGTTAGTTCTCTCCCATGCACCCATCCAACTTCCCAAGCAAACAGTTAACTAGCCAGCCATGATATCACATTTTTACCTTCTGTTTTCTCTTCATGCATGGCAAAGAATGCCAAAGGTACAGCCAAACTGCCGTGACGTTTCAGCTGGTCAGATGCATTTTGACTGATAGCATGGAGTGTCACACCACAGGCCTGTCTTGCAAAGCCACCTATGTCACAGAATACCCACATGATATATTAAACAACAAGCCTGCCTCATAAAGCCATCTGACACAGAATACCCACATGAAGAATTATACAACCTATCCCGTAAAGCCACCTGTCACAGAATACCCCCATGAAGTCAAGCTCCTTTTTCACAAAGCGTGTTCCCACCACATGTATTTTTGTTCAATCCCAAGTACACCAGCGCACAGCAGGCCAGTTTACCTTGTTTACATGTTTCAGTTTTCAGTCAGAATAGGAAGAATAAGATTAAGATTTATACAAGAATGCAAGTAATCTATAAGCATTGTGCAGAACATTTTCAAGTTCATTCTAAGGCAAATGCTTTGGGACTGCATAAGACCACTGCAACCTCTGGGTGTTCAAATGTTAATGAAGCTTACTTTCATTATCCAGGTACCATGATTTTAGTCGGACAATCAGTTTTTCTGTGCTGGTATCCTTTGCAATCTGTGAAAACATAATATTACAAAAACCTTTTTTTTTTTTTGGTGGGGGAGGAGGGGATAGGAGTCGGGGCATAAAATGAGTTTTATTCATTTTAGAATTATGAATTACGTGCCTTAGCTTTCCTGGTGGAGACATACACAGCTGGAACGCCCAGCGTTAGTTTTAGTAGTTTTAGAATTGTGCACTAGCTGATTTCACTTCCGCCCCCCTCCCCCACTGACGCCCTAGAGGTTGTGGTACAAGGAACAAAACTGATGCGAGTTCTGTGGTGAGTACAGTTCACAGGAGGAGCACTGCGGTGGTGCTGCTCTAGGAGACGACAGTTGCTGCCCTTGTTGTCTTGATGCTAACCAGTGCTGGACAATCACGCTGTGCATGTCCCCACCAGAATGGTAAAGGCAAGTAGTGCACAATTCTAAAACTATTAAAATTAGTTTTACTTTAGAAAAAGTTACCTTTTTAAATTTGGGTTCATGAATCTAACTGGGTGTTTTATTATTTTAAATCTGAGCAACAGCATATATGTACTCTAAAAGTGTAATACTTCAACTTTCAGCAACATACACAGTCAAATTGAGAATGCACTTCATCCATATTGTAAAGGATAAGAGAGACAGACAAAAGCAATCCTTTAATTATGTAAGTCCTGGGTCTCAATTTCAAAATACCTTAGCAAGATTACCCAGGGCAACTGCATAAGTTTTTCTCACAGAACTGTTGCGGTCATTCAACCCCTGTACAAATGCGCTCATCAGTTTACCTGAAAAGGGAACTGTGATCTGAAGTACCCAAAAATGTCACAATGCAGAGAAATCAGGACAAAGATTTTCTTATGAACCCATTATCAAAGACCTCTACCCTTAACAATGAACCCTAACACTGTCCTACCTCAAATTTATCAACAGATCCCAAGATCACCGAAAATGGTCATTCACAGCTCCATTCCACACGTGCACACGTGCAGACACCTACCTCCCCACCCAGCCTGCCTGCCTGCATTTGCCACATCTATATACACAATACAAGGTACCTGCATGAGGGGCTAGGTCCTGTGGACACTGATGAACCAGAGACACAACAAAACTGGAACAGCCAGCCTGTTTCAAAATGAAAACATGTTAAACAGCTCAGTAAAGAAAAAATCTAAACAGCACATTGTTCAACTAAAGAAAAGACATAAACAACACACTGTTAAACGGAAGAGGAAATACAGCGCATTGTTGAATTAAAGAAGACAGAAACGCCGTTAGTACTTTGGGGCAGAAAATTCTACAGCAACCAAAAGATGAAGATTATTTAAATGCAGTTTTTGACTACCTAAAATTGATTGGAGTAACCATAAGTTATCTCAGCCTGCATTTAACTCTTAGCACTCACATGGCATAGATCTATGGTTGATGCTGATGGCACACAGATCGTGGCCTGTTTTAAAAAAAAATATTGCTAATAAAGTAAGACGCTTGCAGCAATATACTTTGGAGACATCACAACTGACCTTCAAGGTGAATGCAAAGAGTTAATGATTTCATGCCTGGATGTACTTATCTAAGCAGGATGACAAACAGTGCAACAGTAGGTTTTTCCAAGCCTGCAGGCAGCTATTACCTTGGTTCCTACACCAATGCCTCGCTTGATGAGGTCTGAAAGTCTGGGCACCAGCTCAGTGAGGACGCCTTCATCCACATACTGCACACACTGTCACAGAAACATTGCAACACATTCTTTAAACAGACTTGTCATGATTCATGGCTAATTCTTACACTAGACCTCAGCAGTGGCTGACTAAAACTGCAAACAAATGAAAATACCAACTGTATTATTACACATTCTTACAGAAGCCAGTTACTGACATTGGTAAGGGTGTTCCTAAAGGCCTTCCTTCACTTGCAATGCTCTCAACGTTGAGCGAAAACATTTTCCGAGCATTCTCCGTACACGGGCGCAAGACACCTGTAATATTTTACCCACCAGATCATCACATGATCATCACGTGTTCGCTCTAGGGGCTGACAATAGTAACACTATGGATGATCACGAACAATTCATCCTGACCGCTGCAGCTTCTGCAACTGCATTTATTTTCGCCCAGCAGTCTGAGAAAACAAAACGGAAAAGACAAATGTGGGTTCCACAGTGCATTGCTCGTCGAAACCAGTTGGGAGCATACGCGCACGTGTTTGTTCTGACCAGATGACTATCAATCGAAGGCCTAACATGATCACGACCAGCGCTAGACCACACTGCACTAAATAGCAGGATTGTTTCTGATTGGCTGACACGCTTGCAACATTTTGAGCCCCTGCTGGAAAATAGCGCGGCGTGGTATCCCCTAAAATGGTGAGAGGCCTCCCTGCAACATTTTCGCTAAACATTGCAACTTCCACATACGGTAAATATTGCTGAGAACACTGCAAGTGTAGGAAGGCCTTAACACTTGCACATGTAAGTCTGGGTATCAATCATTTTTCTATGAGTGAAGAGCAAATACTGAAGTGAAGGGCAAATACTGATAACTCACCCTGTTAACTGTTTCCATCATAGGAGAGGTCTTGGAGGCCGCGATACGAGCTTTGTCCAGCTGTTGAGTTGAAATTCACAAGCATTCCAAGCTCTCTAAGCAGCAATTTTATTTACTTATAAAATGTTGTCAACTGATATCAAAGCACTGATTTTCAATCATTTCTTTTCCTTGTAATATGTTGTTACAATTAATTTTCAAATACTGAGAAAAAATGAATAATGCTTACAGTAAAAAACAAATTCTCGCAATGAGAATCTTATGCCAAAATACCTCAAAGGGTCTATCCACTTGTTGCATTCTTTCTGCACTAGGAGCATATAACAGACAATGCAACTAGCAACTTGCTCTGTGTAATGAAAAAAGCATTTCTTGCCTTTAGGTAAGAGGCACCAAGTTCATCTTATGCTTATTCTGTGTGTATGTGTGTGCATGCATGTGTGCTCTAGTACTCCTAGAGAGTTTTCATGCTGGACACTATATCAAGCAACACAATCAGGCCACGCGGAACACAACCTATACAAGTTTAACAGATACAGTAAAACTTGCCCTGTGCAACCCTTGAGACTAGCAGCCACCTGCTGCCTCAGGACGCTTATGAACGGCACGGATTAGTTTCCAACACTATATCACCTAAGACCAGTGGTCCCCTGCCACACGCAGACAGGGACAGTGACTTTAGGGACAAAACTTGAACTGTACTTGTCCCAAGCAGACAACTTGACATGCTTTACATGCTCCGAACTGGTTGACATCACACAACCTTAGACATTCCTAAACGATATGCAATAAAGTAATTTTAAATAATTCATCGTCAATTTAAAAGGATGTCCTGGCAAAAAAGACACAATGTGAAATTTTCTGCATTGTGCCTTTTTTGCAGACAGCATAATGAAGAGTGCTTTGTAAATATAATAAATGTGTGCACACATCTTCTTCGTTATTGTTTTAGTTTTCTTTTATTTTGTTCTCTACCCCTATCATTTCATGATTGGTCTTATAAAAAGACGTATAAATTTATGCTGCACGGTTGCAAATTAGACACCAGTAATGAAGGGCACCTGTCATGCAGGGACACTTTTGGGTGGAACGAAAGGTGTCCTCACAAGGCAGGTTTTACTGTAGTCAAGTCTCGCAGTCCTCACTAGTGCTAGAAACTCAAGCGAATGAAATTCAGTCATAGGTCCGTGATGCTTTGCATTTTGGAAGCTCGACCTTGTTTTAGCTCTATTTGGCATGCACTACATCGGAAAGCCTCACTTTTTCCTGTACTGCCTGGCTGCTGGTGTGGAAGCTCAGGTAGTTGAGGACCTGAGGTTCAAGTCCACTGAGGGCCTCCAAAAGTGCTGTCACAAGGACAGGGATGTGTGGCTTCAACAGAGACCCTGCCTTCTTGCTGATCTCAAGAATTGTGGACAACCTGCACATTATTGAACAGGGAACAGGCACTCAGCACAAGGCACTTCAGCGCCCATAACATCCCCAGATACAAGTGCTGCATGAGTCTGATGATATGCTGTGAGTAAAAAGGCAGTGACAGGAGGAAGCATATATCAGCACCAACTTCTCATCACTTGTTTTTCACTCAGTTAAAAAGGAAGCCTGAGCTACTGAGTGACTGTGTAAACATGCAAGGTTCCCCACAATACATGACTGCACTGATTGTACTAAAAAAGACCCCAGACAAAAATAATATGAAAGGATGCAGAGATATTTCCACCTCCTCGAACATTTAGTGTCCCTCAGTTTTGTCAGGGACTTTCAGATCCTCTGCATCCCAAGTACTGTCAGTGTTTGGGGCTATGGAGAACCCTGAAATACTTCTGAGAATGAAAAATGCCTAGTTATGGTGCAACCCAATTGTAACCTCAAGAATATCTGGAAAAATGATCTGTTAAATTCTACTTGAATACTTTGCATATAAAATGGACTGCTGTGTGCTGTGCAATGTTGAATGTGAAGTTACTTGCCCAATAGCACGAACTTCGGATACTGAACTCTGAAGGGTGATGTTCAGCAGACACGGCAAGACAACACATGTAGCTCTCTCACCAGTCTTGCCATTTTCTGGGTCACAGATCCTTATCGATAACTTGAGTAAAAGAAAAAAATCCCAGATGACCTTCGACTACCGACACTTTCTCCTTCACATTTCGTAAGACTTTGGTTTATTTGTACGTCAAGTAAACAACTGCTTGGTTTCAACAATTAAAAGAAAAAGAAAAGAAAATTACTTTCCAGAGATATTTTCTGGAAGTTTAGTAAACATCAAAGGTTCCAACTTATCAAGAAATTTTCTCATTCACAAATGGGTCTCAACTCATTTTCCCCCCTACCGCTGGGGCATCTGGGTGTATGGTATCAGGGAATGCATGACCAACAACAATAATCATGATATAGTTAAGACATTTTACCCTGCTAAGGGTTTTGCATGCTTCATCTGCAGCATTCCGAACTGATTCCTGAAAAGAAGAAAGAAAAAAAATAGAAAAAAGACTGAAGTGTTCAATTCCTGTATAGCTTCACTTACACTTTTGCTTATTCCAAGAAAGTATAAATTTATGACACTGAATATTATAAAGAATTTGCTGCTCCTAAGCAATTGATGGTTCTGAAAGTAAAACAACCCTGTTCTGTGAATGCACCTCACTTTAAAAAAAAAAAAGACTTATGTAGGGAAATAAATAATAGACATAACAATAATTATGAAATGATGCCAATAAAGGCTGCGCTTCATTACATGACAATACAAAGCAATTTATGGCAGCAGCTTAGCAAGATTTGTTGATAAGACATTGATGACATTGACAATACAGAATTTTTTTTGTGCAAAACCTATTCCACAGCAAATCTGTCAAGTGAAGGGTCAATATTAACTTTTTTTCTCCCACTTGCCCTGTCGGAATTATTTTAGCTTGTGTCCCCAAGGTGCTTCAAAATGGCGATGATTCGAACAAGCAGATGCTGACAGTTTGGCAAAGCCATCAATGCTTTACAGGGGCCAGGATGTTGATACTTACAAAAGATCATTCTGGGGTTATATCACCCTAAAAAAATTAACAAAAAATCATTCTTTCGACCTTGAATTGCTTCAGCTTGTTAGTGTGTGGTATTTTGATATGGTGATGATCGACTGGAAACAAGCGGACGATGACATTAATTCAGATATTCTGTCACATTTTCCATTACTAAGCAAAAACTTTTGGGTATATTAAGTACCAAATACTTGTAAAAGTGTATTTCTGGTATTACATTTTATCTTAAAAGACCTGTTATATGGACAATGAATTATATATCTGATCGTGTTTCCTTAGGTATGCGTATGTCTGCATGGACCGGTGTTGCAAAGAAATTGCGTCCAGCAATAAATGTGGACCGGCATATAGATTGCGCATGTTCGATTAGAGAGTGGCAAAATGCTAACCCTAATCCCAACCCTACCCTAATCCTAACCCAAATGCTGAGATCAAAAACAATTTTAATTTAATAACTGCCAATTTAGTTCTCGGACCAAATTTATAAGAGTAATCACTGATGCACTAGGCATGCGTATACTGTGACCAAACAGACTCAGACCAGATTTCTTGGTGGACGGAATTTCTTGCCTTCCAGGAGAAACTTTAAGTCTGTTCTCCTCGTAGTGTTTTTATTTTTCTTTTTGTTATTTTCTTTCTTTGTTGGTTTTTAGTTTCTGCTTTGCCATATTAGTGAGACACGAGTTGCACAGAAATGCTTTTCCGGTTAGATAGCTATTCTTTAACCCGAGTCTTTCTGTAGAGATCAACCAATTGGCAAGGCTGAGATAACTACAGGACAGATAGTGTTTTCTCACCAACCATCATCTGCTCCAAATTTGCTTATTTTACTCGAGTTTTACTTGGCCAACTGAAGAAATTACTTGCCCCAGGCTGTCAGGCAGCCATTAATGTCGAGCCCTACAAATGCTGTCTTATACATAAGCACAACCTAAACTGCTGCATTACCTTAATGTCATCTCTAACCCGCAGGCACTGCTCCCAGAGTTCTGGCAGGCTGTCTACAATCTCATCCACTTGACGCCCTCTCAGCAAGTCAGTAACAGCCAGGCAACTGTAGGATAAACATGGATTGAATGTTCCTGATATGCTTCATCCAAATGTCACCTCAGCGAACAATCATCTTCATGTTCATGGTTTTATCTGTAGTCTCATATCTTTTAAGACACAATAGCAAAAGGAATGTGGAACCATGTTGGAAAACAAACCTGGATTCTCGGATTCTCCACTGGTTACTGGTCAGATTTTTCAGCAAGTCCGACAGGATTTCCTTCAGGAACATATCAACCTACCAGACACATCAACCAACATACTGTAGTCATTATTTCATTATGCCCCCCCAACCCCTTACAACAAACTTGCACAAAATAAACCCCCCCCCCCCCACCCATCAATGTTTCCTATTCATTGTTCGTTTTGTATGTACAGTCACAGAGAACAGTTGTTCCTCTTACCGTGTTCTTGTTGTCCTTAACAAGAGCATTCCAGATGCCCGTCATGGCCTGCTGTATCTTGGGATTGGGGTCAAACTGATATCGGTACAGCCGAGGAACAATCTGACTCAGGTATGGTGTCAGCTGCTCTCCTGCCTGAGCAGCTATGGTGGAAAACCCAAATGCTGCACCCTGCAATCCAGAAAATACAGAACCTAAGCACTTATCCAAGGTTTTTTCCGTGGAATTAAATTGCAAGTTGCAAAATAAATAGAAAATTTGTAACTAACAGAGAATGCTTTGGGCGTGGGAACAATTAAAAGGAGGAAAGTATTAAAATTAGGTCTTTTTTTATCCTAAAGCCATCGCCACTCAAAGTGAGAAAGCTCTCAGCATGCCACTGAATATACGAGGTCGGCTAATCCTCTGCTGCACATATTGCCCAAAATTCATTTGGGAAGTTGATTTTAGATAAACCAACACGTCTTGTTCCTTTGCTAACAAACCTTGCGGGTATTCCATGTAGCGTTATGGTTGGCCAGATGCATAAATTTATAAATGAGGTCTGGCTGATTGAGGTCATTGGCTATTGCACAAAGCTCTTTGTATGTGGACAAACCTCCTCTGCACAATAACAAATCATAAACGATGTCTATGAATGTATGGGAGACAAGTCCAATTCTGGCAATAGGCAACAGCACTCAGTACTTCAAAACTTAAGCTTTCACTCAAACCCACATGCATACACTCACACACACACACACACAGGCACGAATGCATGAACTAATGTGCAAGAGTTTTACCACTCAGGATACAGTAAATTCAACAGCAAAATACCAACCACTCTACCATCATGGGTGATGTTAAAAGAATACTTATTCTGCTATACGATTTCAATAGGTCAAGCCAACAATACCCACCCTTCTGGTGTCTTTCCAAGAGCATCACCAGCAAACACTTGTGTCTCTGCACTCACATCCTGCTTGGCCCTGAGCAAAAATTCACATGAATTATGATCCATAATATGCTAACCACAGATAATTCAAAGACTGAACACATTTATTGTCAGAATCCTTGTGAAGCTTGTTTATGCTCACTTTAGTTTCAAGCACACACTACTCTATGGATCACCTTTCTCTATGTGCAGATTCTGACATTCAGTTGATCTCATGTTCACCACAAGCAAAAGACTCTCTCAAGAAGTAGAAATAATTTGCTTTAACTAGGCCTTGAAATGATTAATGGCACCAACAGACCTAGTTCCACAAAACACTGACCATGACCCCATGAGTGCAGGGTCAAGATCAACGTCGTTTTGCAGAATCAGGTCCATTAGCATTGAGGGAATGAGTAAAAGTATTAATTCATGTATGGGTTCAAATGAGCCAACACCTTGAATATGGATTGGTTTAAAATGCTTTATCATCATATGGTTCCTTGCAGCTTCACCACTACAACAAGCTCGTGTTAACGCCCCTGTAGCGTACACTTTGACCATAGCGTCAATGGTTTGGTACTTTGCAAGATGATCGTGCCTGCCATTTTGCCCATTCACTTGGATACATTTTTCAACGCAGCGTTTTACACAGAATTCACACTGGATAAATTTCAGAATCATTTTATTGCTTTTAAATTTTTCTTTCAGCCTGCGTTGGAATTATGTTTTCATCAGTGATAGATTTTTTTCTATATTTTTTATAAGATACATAAAGACTGCAGGGGAGGTCATGACGGAAGAAACCGAGTAGGGGCATACAGTGCATACAGTGACTAAAACACCAATAAGTAAGTACTATTTAACATCTGTTCAGTACAATTCCCTAATTATTTTGATGTTCAAAAATTGATCTTTCGAAATAAGTAAAGTAGATTATTGCATTTAAGGTAGTTTGCAAGCAAGATTTATTTCAATCGCCCCGAAATCTGTGTCCTCCCTTGACGGCTGGTGTACTTTAGTAGAAGTAACAGTCTAAAACCTACGGGGACGTTGAGTTAACGCATATATAGTTAGGATGGGCTGCTGGTTTACAGACTTTTCAAGGCAATAATTATGCCAACCTTTTTCCTGTCATGAGAGTGTCCACAAGTTCTGAGACCAGCATGTCTTTCTGCTGTGGGGTACAGATCTCATACCCATGACCCAGCCCCTTGGAGGCAATGTCTTGTGTCACCTCTGAGTAAGAAAGATGGTTTCAATGTAAGCAAATGATGAAAGACATGCACAAGGAGGTTAAGAATACAAAGGTAAAAGTTGGGAAAACTGCATACATCCACATGCATAGAGGCGAAACATCAGCAAACCACAGCTCTTTGGGGAAAAAACCAAAAAGAGTACCATCAGAATCTGACAGCAGCTGCATGAAGCCACGCTGAATTTCCAGAAGACGTGTCTGTATGGCTGTATGTCTGCTGCATTCTTTCACCAGCGTAAAAAGCCAGATGCAGGCAGCCTAGTGCAAATGAGGACATCAAAAATATTTTAATGACTGAAGCAGCAAAAACATCTTCCCCACATTTCTCTCATTTACTTCCCACAGTACTGCTTGTACTCATGTCAGCATAAGCTTCCCACTATTCCTAAGGAAATATTGTCATATGCAAGCCTTTAATCTACTAAAATGACCGAAAAAAAGAAGATGGGAGGGCAGGCTACATATTTTTTTAAAAAAAGGCACTAGCTTGCCAAAGCTTCAGTATGTTTTTTGTTGAGATAATTGTTCGTTGTTTTATTATACCTGTCTCATGTGAGGGTTAGCGTGTGGCACGTAAGTGGACAACAGCTGCGTTAGGTACCAGTCCACCTCATCATCAAGGCCAGCCAAGCCAGCCTACCAAGAAAGAATCCTCATTAATTTACCGTCTCACTTTTTGCTGGGAGGAGGGGGGGGGGGAGTTGCAGAAGGGCAGTAGGAAACACAAATAAACATGAATCCTGCTCTCTTATGAACATCATAAAGTTTATTTTCACAGTAATGCTTTCTTCAATATTTCCCTTTAACATCCAAACGTCTCTTTATTTGAAGCAATATTTGACTTCATGCGTAACATTTTCACCAAACCTACCTGATGATCAGCCTCAGTCTGTGTCCAGACATCCCGAGCCACCGGTGCTTTAGCACCCAGAGCTGCCCACATCAGGGCTGAGGCAATGCTGAACTGTAGCTCCACTTGCTTGCTCTGTTCATCATAACATGATAAGTCAAGGGCTCCATTGCGCTTGCTGGTCATCAACATTGTAACAAGTAGATCTTACAGCTTCTGACCCCTCTGCTCTCCTGTCATTGATGCTGCTTAATTGGTTCACAGACTCACAGTCCATCCCAACATTCTCATGAAGCTATGGCAAAATCCAATACCGCATCCAAATCAAAGAAAGAAGTTTCTGTCTTACCAACCTGCACAGACTGAAACAGGTCATTCATGGTCTTTCTGCGATGAGGGAATGTGGTGTCCCCAACACACAAGCAGCCAACGCTCAGCGCTGCTCTTTCTTTAGTCTGGAACAGGATCCCAACATTCAGCAATGAATAAATGTAGTTTGGACAATAGCCAAGTTCCCCTAGTACACAAGATGACACACAGGCTTATATAACAATCATGGGACACTAATGATACAGCAAATATTCAGAGGGACCATTTTGTGCATATTATATGATCTATGACATTTGACCAAAAGACAAAATGTTTTTGGAGCCTCCCTCAGTGTGCTACAGACACTCCAATAGAACAAACTGCTGTTTACAACGATTTTCTCTAACAATTTGCCCATGACCACCTTCATCCACCAAATTCATCCACATACATGTGCAGACCCATACATAAGTACCTTGTTGATCTCTTTGGTAGTTTTGATAAGCCCAATCAGCTTGTTTAAAATGGATAACTTGGTTATCTCCCTTTCCGGGTCTTCATCTCCACCGTCTGGCAATGGCAATGATGTGCTCTTTCCGATTTCTCCCAAAGCTATGCACATGGCACCTTTCAGTGCTGCATTGTCCACATCGAAGAATGCATCTGCACAATGGTTTGTAGAAGCTATCTCTCACACATCCACATTTAGGCCTGACTGCTAGACTCCATATCGGACAGCCAGTAATGTGTGTATGTTTAAACAAAACCAAAAGACAAAATGCATTTTGAGCCTCCCACTGTGTGCTACAGACACCAATCCCCCCCCCCCAAAAAAAAACATTATTTATCATGACTTTTTTCAGTTCATGTCATTAGCTATGACTGGAGATGCTGCATATTCAAAAAACTTATCTGCTGTGGACTACCAGCTCCACACTGAAAGCAGTCCACTCACTAGGACTCTTTAGATGGAGCTGACAGCACCATCTGCTTGTACCACTTCTGAAGCAAAAAGCTGCCAGTAAGGTCACGTCATTCAAAGAATGCTGTTTGTTGGGTTGGCTCTCTGACTGATGAGTTCAAACCTGACATTTCTCTTTCTAAAAACGCTTCAAACCAGCAGTCCAGTTACTCACATATCTGCTTGATGCAGCTGGCAACCACCGCATCTGCTGGCGACAGCTTCTTGGTGGACTCCTCCCCGTCATGCTCCATGACCTCAACCTGGCCATCAGCAGTGCGACTAGCTCGACACCAGTAACCAACAAGATGACCGAGAGCTAGCAGCGAGCCTTGCTGCACCTCTGGATTCTGCCCGGCATGAGAAGACGGTCACAAAGAGACAGACCAAAAGGTTGCAAATGTTTATTGTTTAAGATCCAATTACAAACGAGGTGCATATCAGAAAGGTATTTCTTGAGACAAGTTAATGTGATGCCAATCTGAGACTGCCATTGCAGCACAGGCCTTCAGTCCCATGTGCATCCAGTCATATTACAACTTCCTACAGTGCCAGGCGTCTGGCAGGGCAGCTACTAGATTGCCAGTTTTAAGTCTTAGGTATGACCTGGCTGGAGCATGAACCACCAACCTGCCATGGAATCGGACGCCTTAACCATTAGACCAACAAGGTGGTCTTTAAGAGACAAACCAAAGTGTCTGGTGAGATGGAGAAGCCCTTTAAAACTATTATCATTGCTCTTGTTAAAATATGCTCCTGGGACAGAAAAGGCAAAGAAGTTACATATAACAAAACATTAAAAATTAACGGGAGGTAAAAAAGGTTTTTAATCTACCTTATCAGACAAGCCACGTTTGAAGTCCTCAATAACAGCAATCAACTGGTCCAAGCTTGAAGTGGTAACTGTGACAATAGCGAACAGCTCAGCAGCATACTGTTTGATGTCATCTTTAGGTGATGTGATGAATCCCTGAAAGCACATTAGCCAGATACATGTACTGATAATCCTAAAGGGAAATTTTTCCAAGTAAAATTAGTTTTAGTACAGTAAGCAAGGTACACTATGTGCTATTATCTTACCCAATGGAGGTGTAAACAGGTTGTCTCATCTGAACTGTCCATACTCTGCCACCCTTGACTCTGCCAAATTGTGCTCACCACACAGTTACCCTCAGTTTTCTTCTCGCCAACCTCCAAGAGCCTCGGCAGGTAAGGTGGGAGGGCACTATGGTGTAGCATACTTTGCTTTCCATACTAAAACTAATTTTATTTGGAAAAATGTCCTTTTATACCACTAGCAAGGCACACTATGTGCTGAATCCCAAAAAGGAGGTGGGTGAGGCTCAGTCCCTCAGCTGAGCAAACTGGCCTGAGCCGGCGGCTATTAATGTTAATGGCAAGAACCACAGGGTCACTCACACGCTCACAAACTACAACAGAAATGCACCCTACCCCCCCCCAAAAAAAAACCTCCCAGTCACCCAACAGACACAGGAAAGAATACAGGACAGGAAGAGGTCAGAGAGTGATGGGCACAGGGGGAAGGGCCAGCACCTCTGCTGCCAATGTCTCAGATGGCAAGTGGCGCAGGTAGAACCTGCTGAACGACCATGCAACTGCTCTGACCTGACAATACCTGGACAGTGGCCCAGTGCATCAAGCCAAGGACGCAGCCACCCCTCTCAGCTCATGGCTCCAGTGCCTGGTCTGGGTCGAACTGCGAAGGGACTTTACTCAAAGGAACAGCCCTGCCTACATAACGGAGAAAGGGGAGGGGGGCTCCTGGTCACCTGCCTCTTCTGCAACTGCCACTGCCAGGCCATTAGAGTACAGCAAGAAGTGTGCAAGGGAGCAGATGAGCTCCCCAGCCTGTTCTAGAGGCGTTTGTGCCAAGGAACTGACGTGGAGGGGCACGTAGAAGAGGTACCCTTTGCTCCAGCCACCACCAATCTGTCCCAGGGAGGAGTGCTGACTGCAGATGAATCAAGATCTGGAGTGGAACATCCCAGGAATGCGAGGTCTTACATCATTCCTTGGCTAGGAACCACTGCAGCAGATGAAGAGGAGTCCCAGACCAGGTTTAGCAAAAGACAGGGAGGGGGACTCTGCTGGACTTAGCTTCGTTGATGAGAAACCTGGCCCCTGGTGGCGACGTACTCCCAGGTCATACTTGTACTGAGGGCACACACACACACACACACCGCCCTTCTGTGGCTATGGCGCACAGCAGTCGCAGAAGTAGCGATAAAGCAACCCACTGTCGGAGTGACGACCATGGCGTGCATGCTGGTGAAAACAGCAACAGTTGCACAGTGATAAGAAAAAAAGAGGAGAGGAACCCTGGGATCTCACAACTTTGAATGCTCAGGCATGGTCTGTTAATGGTGTACACAGACACAACAAGGCAGGCCACTGGCAGCACTCAATTGCAAAACACAAGTCTTTGTAAGCAAAGCCAGAGAGCCAACTGGAAAACACATCCAATCTCCACCAAGGTGAGGAGACCGAGGTAAACTGGATGGTGGCAGTGAGCATGCAGTGAGTTCTTGTCACCCTGTCTGTCAGAGTATGGACACGTCAGGGGAGCCAACCTGTGTAAGTCTCCATCGAGTAAGATAGTAGCACATAGTGTACCTTGCTGCCAGAATAAAACAGAGCTTTAAGACAACATAAAAGATCCCTGGAAACCAAGTCTCCTATGCAGTCATTCCTTAATTCTTGTCCACAAAGACAGCACACTCTACTGACACCCACTAAACTGAAAGAGGTAACAGCCCTAAGTTATCTGCAAAGGAACGTAAATCTTCTAGTGTTTTACTGGTACATATCCCTTCAAACAAGACCTGATGTGACTTGCATGATTGTTCCTATCTCCTGTCCATATGTAAAGGTTTATGTAAAATACACAGGATGAATGGGGCTTACGGCCACTCTTATGACCGGAAGTTTAAACACGAACACTCATGTAAGCCAGCCCAGGTTCTTTGGAATGAAGCACTCACAGTTCTGTTTACAGTCCTATTCTCTATTTCTATATTCTCTCTCTCTTCCCCCCCCCAACCTCCCCTGCTCTCCACCTTTCCTTCACCTTGCTCTCCTCAAGTAAGACTGCTGCTACAATACTGTAATGGTAAGTGTTTACAAAAATAAAAATAATGTGAAACAGTACCTTTAACCACTCAATATGTTTCAGAAAATATGGTGCAAGATGATTGGGTGCCATGGCAACAACTTCCAAAAGACAATACATTGCTTCCTGACCTGTAAAAGAAGAAACTGCTAATGCTGCATATGTTTGTAACTCGAAGTTTGGAACCTACACAAATGCTACTGCTGGAACTATATGAGTGGTTATTGGCATGACACATCTCAGATTGCTGAACAAATTAAATGCTCTTCAACCAAGTTTTTTCAAGTGAGTCCTGTTTTAAAAGGTGTTTTTGGAAGATTCTAGAGGCCCACCCCAACCCCTCTCTCTCGCTCACACACACACACACACACATTCTGATTATATATATATATATCAGGGTTTACCTTAGCCATTGCCCAGCCACCAAGGGCAATCAAAATTTTTTATCGGGCAAGTGAAAATTTCATCTGGTTGCCTGACTGGGCAAGTGAAAATTTTTGCAACTGTGCCTACCAGACAGCTAGCAACTATTGGTGGCACAAGTAGGTAAGCACACACAGCTAGCCTCGCAGTCTCTACAGTCCCTAGTCTTCTGTACACCTTTTGTTTTTTTGGTCACTTATTTCTGTTTGTGTGTATGCATATTCTTTGATTTTTTTGGATTTTCTTTTGTTCAAAGACAAAGACAGCTTTTTTATGTTCTTATGATCTGGGATCTAATATCTGTTGCCCTCTGGCGATGTCCTTGTTGCAGCCCGTTCTCACTTAATGCAACTCAACCTGTAACTCTGTAAGAGGGTTAAGGTCAGTTAGCCAGAGACCATGTACCATGATATAAGCGTGGAATTTTTATTCATCTTGGACAATTGTGGCCGAGTATTATCAGTGATGTCATGCTGTGATGGCCAAGCGACAACTGAAACTGAGTTTCGTCAGTTCTCCAGCTGCAAAGTTTGCATACATGATTGCATTGCTGCCTTTTTTAGGGGGTGGTAGGGTGAGAGTCAGGCAAGTGAAATGTGGATTCGGCCAAGTAGATTCTTTGATAACTTGCCCAACAAGGCAAATGAAAATTTTGACCCTGTGTTTAGCCCTGTTTGTATATATATATATATACAACCATATGCATACAGTGTCCATTTTTGGCCACTCCAAAGCAGCACTGGCACATTCAATCAGAAAACAGAATTTCCAGAATAACTGCAATGAGGACCGCACTGTATTTTTGCAGCTGTAAAGTATGTGCTTCTGCCAGTCCACTGAATGTCTCTGATGTCCCACTGCTCTCAGACCCAAGGGGCCATTTACCCACTATTTCCCCAAAAGGAATGCCATGTATATTTATAAAAACTTTCTACAGTTTGGTCCCTAGGTAAAATTGTTTCAGGGAAATATTTATACAAAACATGCAAAATACAGTTTACATATATGATAATTAAATAATCAAATCTTTTACATTCATTGTATATAACATTTACAATATTTAATACAAAGATTTTCAAGTTGTCTTGCTGAAGAAATGGCATCTAAAAATAATTTATGAAACTTAAGACATGTCAAACTATTGGGCTTCCACTAAGTCAAAATCGCCACATGAATTATGCTCTAACCATTTATTTCCCCCACCCCATCCCTCATCTCCCTCTCCCCCATATCCAGCACGAAATTGCTAGACAGCAGTTACATAAAATGCTATGTCTCCCCCACCCTCCCCACACACATACCCACAGCCATTTTCTAAAGGTGCAGAAGTTTTATATTCTTCCTTGCATAAATAAAAAGTATAAACATTAAAATAGATTAAATGAATTGCAAAAGCACTCTTCTTTACATTTCAAAACAAGAAACAAATCAGACAGAATAAATTATCAAGCATAAGCATACACTTGCATGTGCAAAGCTGAGGTGTCCAAGAGGCACATAAACAGACATCTGCCTTTCTTCCTCCCTCACATATATACGGATGCACATGCACACTCAGACATGAACAGGCATCTACCCAACCACTTTGCGACACACAAACACACACACAGGCATGCATGCACACAACATAGCAGTTGTATACATCATTACGTGAGGGATACAAAGACATCTGCTCTCTACCAAACAAACCCATCACCCGAGTGTGCCCTGACCAAATGCAGCTTGACTTCATACCATGAACTACCCCTCCTTACCATATGACCTCAGAATATGAGAAACTGTGATTTTACAGTGGTTAATGAGACAAAAAATTTAAACAATTCTGCAATGGAAAAATGTATGAGAGCTTTCTAACCTGATTAACAAATATATACAGGTGCATATGCAGCTCATGCTAAGTTGTTACCAAATTTCTCTAAAAGTGTCAATGAATAAAAGATACTAAAAAAACTGAGCAAAGTTTTTTTGAATAAGCATGATGCTGGAAACAAAAAAATACATCCAAGTATGAGATGTATGTGGTCAATGTGGGCATAATGCTGGAAACAAAAAAATACATCCAAGTATGAGATGTATGTGGTCAATGTGGGCATAATGCTGGCGACAAAAGAATACATCCAAGTATGAGATTTATGAGGTCAATGTGGGCATGCACAGTTCTGTATGTTGGTGTGTTTGTCATCATGCACTTTTCAAAATGTCACTGAATGAAAAGCACTGAAACACTGAGTGAATCAGACTCACAACAAATAAATACAATAAAATAAACACTTTTGACAAAAGAATCTGTACATGATGCATGGTTCTCAGTTTGGGTGAGTTTGCCATCACCTACCTGAAATAGCAGTCAGCAGCTGACGTTGCATGTCGACATACCAGGCAATGGGGCCAGTGTCAAGAGGATACTGTGACAACAACTGCTTGATGTAAACTGCCACGCCAGGTGCCTGATCCTGCATCTCACTGAGAACTGGGGTGGGCTGGCACCCGGCACACTGGGCCAGACACATCCGCAGGTACAGCACAATCTGTTCAGCAAGTTTTATACAACAAAATATATACTTTGCTCTTGTTCTTGTCCCTTCGCATCTGGCTCTCTAAAAGACAATCAATGAGTTTAGAAAGTTGCATCCTTGCCTAACCAGCTCCTCAGTCTCTCAAAGTCACAGAGAACTAAGGGAAACACCAAATGTGGGAACAATTTTTTTTTCAAAACCCACTTTCCTCCAGTCCATCGACCGTGCATGATGAGCTTCCCTGTCAGCTAAGTGATCTTTTATTTGTTGTTATCTGTTTGTGCCATCTCAAAAACAGGGGCCGTGCCCCGAAACATCAACTTCCTGTCTAAGTCTCGCTTGGCCAAAAACAAGCGAAAGAGGAGTTCTCCATGAATACAGCTGTAGATTTTTTTTTTTAAACTTCACCTCTGTATAGGTCAATGGATTAAAGGGCATCACAGCATTTCCAACAGTGTACTTGTGCTGGCTCTTTTCTCGTAAGGCAGCCTGCAAGAGGAATGAATTATTCAGAAGGAAAAATGTCACATCATGTCTACCAAACATTCTGCTCAGAAACATTCTTTAAATAAAATTGCATCTTCTATAAAAGTTCGTTTCTTCCATATTTTTGATTTTTTAAAAAAGGGATAAGCAGACTTATTTCCAGATTATTAAAAAAAACCAACCTGAATCCTTTAACTCTTTGGCGACGCCGTCACCGGTTAACCGGTGGCGACCTAACTGAGCCAGGAGGTCTCGGGTTCGATCAACCGGCGACGAATTCAAAACTTTGCAGCGACGCATTTAATGGTGTAAGGGAGGTAAACTTTATAATCATTGTAAAGCTCTATCATCGGTTGTTTCCCCTGCACTGTCTAAATGAGTTTAGGAAACAGTTTCGTCTTGCCAAACGAGGTTGAGTGTAGCTGCTGTCCAGGTCTACTTCCGTCGTTCACAATGGATACACGTGTGTCATTTGTTGTGTGTGCAAAAAGTGACTACGTTTGGCACCAAATAGTAAGTAGTATTTAATATTTCTAACTAAAAGTATTGTTTCCATTGTGATGCCGAAGAATAGATCTTTCTAAATATGCAAAATATATTACTGTGAGTGTGGTAGTTTTTAAGCGGTGTTTTTGTAAATCTATGCGGCCTCTGGGCGGCCTCTGGGGTTGTTAGCCCCGCAGGGTCCCTGCGGGGTCAAAGAGTTAAAATCTTACCCAAACTAATTCACGTATCTCACAGTGCAACGCCAGGCAATCACTCGGACAAGTTTTACTGGTTGATATGAATAAAAATGCGTAAAGAACATTCGTGGGTGTATATGTTGACTGAATACAATAAAAGCAACAGTCTGTAGTGTAAGCAGCAAAGCCTACTGAAGACAGAACATCAAAACTTCAGTCACCTTCTCCTTAATAAAGCTGATCATCGACACAAAATCTGGCAATCTTTCCTTCTCTGCTTTCTTCTCAGCCCTGTCCTCAGATGCTGCCACTGACCTTAAGGCCTTCACAGACTCAAGACGGACATCATCTTTCCTGCAAACAGAAAGAACATATAACCTAAGAAGGTACCCAAAAACAAACCCCTATTACCATTCGTCATCAACAAGATGATAGTTTATGATAAAATGGAAAGTTTCTCACAAGAAACTCAACTGCTGATGCACTAAAATTTTATTTAAGGAGATATCTCTTTACTTCATGAAAGCTTTCAATTTACAAAGCACTTACACATCACCAGCACCGAGCATGAGGATGTATCGAGAAGGCACATGGTTTGACGGGAAGACAGCTGCAGCATACTGCACAGAAACTGCACGAGCCTGGGGCTCCACCTGTTGAGTCATACCAATATGAAAACAATCAACAACATGTCATATAACCTCTTTCTTTATGGGAGGGTGGGGGGAGATTCATTCTTCTACACTTCAATCTCATACTTAACAAAAATTATCCAGTCGCACCCTGACTGTAAAAATAAGTCTTTTGACAGACACACACTCCAGCTAAGAGAAGAAACAGTTTTTTCATGATGTCATGCTGAACTAAAACTTTTTTACTTCAAATCACTGTTGTTCTCTACCTGTTAGCCTTGTCGTGATACTCACTTTGTCAATATTCTGCATAAGAAGGGCCTCAAGCAATCGAAGGTTGGTGTCATCAATGTCTTTGAATGCAGACGACATCAAAGATAGGGCCTCTTGTACTGCAAGTCTTGTCTCATTATCTTCCTGACAGGTCATACAAAGACACCCAGTTTCAAAACTGTTATCTAACAAATTTAATTTGCAATATACTTTACAAAGAAATTCATTAACAAGAAATTTATGAACAAAGAAAAATGATATCATTTATATGTAAATTCACGAGAAAACAAAAAAGTTTAACCTGTCCTCTCTGCCACATATTTCATATGAGGTTGTTTAAACATAATGAAACCACCCCATGTATTACATTTACAAAAATAGATGGATGTACTCAAATGTTGCACTGTTATAACACAGATAAAACAGAAGGACTGACTGGGGAAACAGCACTGGAACATACTCACCTGGCACATGGCATCGAAAAACTGCTGCACTATCGCAATATCTTTGGCAACTCTGTGAGGCGAGCGGCGTGCAATCTTCCCCACAGCCACATAAGCCAAGCTGCGAAGCTTGGGATCCTGTTGGCAACCAATCCAAGCAGCACAAAAAATATCAGAGATTTTGGAGAAAAATTTTCATAATCCAGGCACACCCTAAGCCAAAGACGATACAGATTTTGACCTCCCTGGCTGAGGCATGTGTAACAAAGATTTGTTAAATTTTGTAACTGAACATTATGTAAAGCATCTAATCTGTATCAGACCCATCCAACCAACTCCAAAGCAGGGGAAAGTGGCATGAGCCCCATGTGGAAAATGTGACCATAAATTTCACAAACAAAATCTCTTCCTAAGCTGAATGCTGTTTTTGGATCTGAGTACTAAATAAAAAGTAGAACATTGGTGTGCAAATAAATTTCTTTTAGTCTGAACTTTGTCACAGGTTTGCATAACTATAAGTTACCTGAAAAGATGTTTCAAAAGGATAGAATACAACATGTAATACTCATAAAGAAAGCACAGGTGTCAGACCCCTACCTCCTGTACTGGAACAATTACATGTATAAGCAAAGCCTGGGGTTATACAGCTGTTTATTATGGTAATCTCTCTCAGTACTTTAAGTGTTCTAAAGTGATTGTACTACTACTAAACTACAGATTTATGATTACCCCCTCATGCATGATTTTTGGTTTTAAATCTTAATTTAAATTAAGTTAAATCCATGTAAAATTGCATGTATCTTGAAAATTTGCTGTAAAAAGAAAAAGACATGCAAGACAGCTACTGACAAATCACAAAAACTATACACACGAAACTACACAAGCATGTATGCAGTCACTCATGCTTCCCCACCTTTCCCAGCTGCACATGTGCACCGACTTGCACTCCCTTTTTGGTTTCAATAAAACAGCAGGTAAGCACAAAAAGCTAGGCAAGAACAATCCTACCATACTACAGAGCTATAATCAGCCAACCTGAAATCAGCAAGCACACTGGACGATAAAAACAATAACAACGAAAGAGCACCCATAAATTATACGGCTTGACAAATATCACAGCATCAAATCACATCAAAGGAAGCAACCACAGTACAATTGACCACGTAAAAATAAACTCTCTGCAAACTTCTGTTCAACAACAGCATATACAGATACTTCTACCCACTGCTTTCAAAAGATATATCCACTTTCACTCCACCTCCAATATCTTTGCCAACTTTAGAAATAAATGAGTAAGAGGAAACAGTTTTTTGGTAGAAATCTCCCCCCCCCCCCCANAAAAAAAAACTCCTATATTCTACAGACCTCACATTTTCAATGCCTTTCATGAGCAGTTATTCAATTAACACATCAGCACTATAAGAAGAATAGAAACTGCTCCATCTTCAATCACAGGTGTTAAATGAATTCAGCTAATTAACACCAAAGTTCTGAAAGTCTGATCTGTTTGACTGCCAATCTCATAAGTTTTCTGGGGTATCCATTGTCTTTGACTTTGGTCAGAAAACAATTAAACAGGATTTTAAAAAATAATACTTTATGAAAATCATGGTTTGAAATATTCAGAACTTAGAAAGGGTCAAGCATAATGAATTGGTGATCTTATCATCACAGACTATGAGAAACAAAACAAGATCATTAAAAAAAAACCACAAAACAATCAACCCTACAACAAAAACACATAATGAACAGCATGCTCATGATGAAATTTGTAACTCAACTGTACAAAAAAGCAGCTGCAAAAACAACCTGGAAATAACTGTCTTAATACAGCACATGCTGCATGTGAAAAAAATGGGTATGAACATTCTTGGACCCAGCCCTATCGACTGTCTGCAGTATACACAATGCTTTTTTCTATTCTAGTGTCCATTTTCTTCTAGATAAGCAGAGGGATTGTTTAAAAAAAATCTATAAATGAATCACTAATGTTTATGCACAATGGACTCTATATATATGACTTGGAAGACTACATTTAACGTATCCCACCTCCCACCCCACCCAATACATTCATATGCATGGTAAATCTTAAGTCTTATATAGTATCAAAGTGATATAAAGATCTTTTCATCTGAACTGTTGTTAGAATCAAGACTTGTTGAGAAATACATAAAGAACCTCTGGCACCAGTATTAGCACTGGTTGTAAAATATAAGCTTACTATTTCAGCAAATTTACCTTTAAGCTGTAAAATCAAATTAAATCAAGGTCAATTTCTAAAGTAAATCAGAAGAAAATGCTAATCCATCAGTATGCTTGGTCATCACCTCCTGACTTGATGTCAGTGCCAGGGATTAAAACGGTTAAGCAGCATATTTATGTGGAATTCAAAAATCGGCACAAAAGAGGTTACATGTGAAATTTTAAGTAGTTTTGGAAAGCTCATACAGGGTTTTTTTAGTCTGGATCAGAATCTAGAAGGTCAAAAATTTCATTATTCTATGGGTTTTTAAATATTATTTGAAAATGCTGCATAAACTGGATTCCGGTCTCAGGAAGAGCAAGGGAAGTAAAAAGTACTGGAATAAAATGACTTCTATTTTGGAAAAGGTAGCCAGTGTTAACATCTAAAAGATAAAAGCTGAGGATGGGAAAAAAAGGCTGGGTCTGTGATTGGTAAATGACAAAGAGGCTGAATGATGGGAGATAACTCTACAGTAATGGCAGTGGGCGATGGATGGGCAGCCTGTCCGGGCGATCAAGGCTCACACATCTCATGCACCACTTGCCTGTAATATCACTCTGCGACGAGTTCTGCGTATTGGCTGAAATCACCATTGTTAAGGCATTATCATTATCAGCACCACCATTACAAAAGAACACTCCTGGCCTGCACAAGACTGTGTCACAGCAGTTGTCCCTGCCTGCCATAGGCTTGCTCAAAATAGATTCAAAGTCAGAATCAATCTGCCCATCCTCCATTCCTATGCTTCTACACCATGAAAAATGATTCGTTCTGTTTTTGTCAGTTTTAAAATGATTCAATGCATCATTCAGCATTCATGAGTCCTCTTACCAAACAAAGTGTGAGCTCTGGACTGGTCAGCATATGGCTTTTGTCAATCAGAACACACTATCATATAATTACACTTTGTCAACAACTTTATAACCTGTTTGGTGAATATCAACTGCTGTTGACCAAACCACAGACAAAAAAAAAAAGCAACAATTTAAGAAGTAATCATGACTAATGGTTTTAAATAATGTAATTAACATTAAAAATGTGGTGATGTCATTACATGTAAAAAATATTATGGGATCAATTAACAGTACACTGAGCCAAATTTGCTTAGTGGTAAAACCAAGGATGAATTTTACAAACTCTGAGAACTGCACTGACAACAAATCGTAAATCCGACTTACCTCCTTGGCCTCTGAAATAACTTTGACCATTCCCGAAAGAAGAATTGCATCGCACGTGGCAAATACAGCATCATCACAGCTGCACAACAAACAAATCAACAGTGCATCAAAATATTTTTAACCGAAAACATCTCAGTTCAATATGAATAATAATCATTTTAAAAAAAAAGAGTACTTCTTTTTAATTTGACTACTGTGAAAAGCTCGACATTAGAAGCTGCATTTTGGTGCATCTCTAGCCCAAATTTCAGCCAGAAGAAATGAGCAGTTTTTCAAGGTAAAAATGTTGAAAATGCAAAGAGCTGGAATTTAACAAAAGATATTTGATTGCAATATACACCTTTTGCTAAAGAACTGGAATTTTTAATCTTCAGGGTACAGAAGAAAAAGAGAGAAGAAACTCAACTCCCCCAAAAAACTCTCAAAATTCAGTTTTAAAGGAAAACAGCACAGCATACATTAGACTTTAACTGAAGTCAGATATAATTACTCACTTCAGGCACATATGATGAACAAACTGTACAGCCATGGAACGAAGTTTTGCATGCTGATTGGTGCCAAACAGACAGTCAAACACTACCTACAGCAAACAAGACACCATTTCCTTTATGGGTAGACACCATTTTCTTAGGTAGGGATACAAAATAACTGCTACCTGTATCACATTAAGTAAATGGTGGAGGAAGTGCTGATGCCATAAACTAGAACAGTCTGCATTCACCTCCTTGCTCTATAACGGTAACCATGTAATAGCCAATCCCAAATCAGAAATTTTAACAACTTCACAGTTAAAAACAAAATAGTAAAGCTAATGTGTGCAATGTACTCATTTCTAATGATGTAACCAGCTGAACAGCTGGCTCCATTTTCTTCAAAACAAACGCATATTAGTGATTTCTGAGAACGCTGAGGGGAAAAAACATACATCAGAGGACTTTAAAAAAATTTCCAACAGAAAGAAAAATATAAACCTGCTCACCTGAATGCAAGAAGGAAACATGTTGACAGCCTCTCTGGCACGTAGAAAAAAGGGAAATATTTTCAGTCGAATCCTTGTGCAAACTGGAGATCTGCGTTCATCTGGTTTCACAGCAGGCTGTTACAAGATGGGCAGTTCACTTAAAAAACATGATTAGAAATCCAAATGTACTTCTTATATTGATGACAACTAGGCCAAGGATGGTGTCACGATCCACATGACAAGTTAAATGGAATTTTGATTTGAGCGGTCTCCCATACTAGTTGTTGAAGGGATAGCCGAACTGCACAGCAGGGGAGGGATGAGCTTGCTCACGCATTAGGGAACTGAGTGAGAAGTTAACGAAAATAGTTTAGTTGTGAACGCAGAGTTGAAGGAAACAGACTGAAGGAACTGACTGTTGTGGGGAAACACGATGGAGCGTACTCACTGTGTTTGATGTTAACTGCTCCTTCAATCGCTGAACTGAAGGTATTGTGTATCAGCAGGAATTTTTTTGTTGTTGTTAATTTTTTTAGGTACTAAATTACTGGGAAAAATACTGATATATGCCCTCCAGAAATTTCTGCTTAATTATATGTTGTTTTTTTAAAGTGAATTTCATGTACGTATAGTAAGGGAATTTTGCTTGAAAAGGCGGTGTGTTATTTGAAGTTACCTATTCTTTAGTGAAAAGTGTTCGTATAGCGAACTTGATTGCATTTAAATGGGCGCCAAGCTTGTGTAATTGAAATCGAAACTGGAAATCAATCTGTAATGTGAGGTTTGACATATATGTACGAGATAGCATCCCACTAGAAAAGGATTCATGCTGGTTACAATGGAAGTGTAGCTCGAACCTAGGCACTAAGTTAGGAAAACTTAGGAGTTAAAGGTAGGGGTACGGAGACCCCTGTACACCGACGGGATTCGTCCGCCCCAGAGCCAACACCTGTTGATGGGAACATGCGAGTGGGAAGAGGCACGAACAAGAGTCGACTTCATGACCAGGCCAGTAGGAGCATGGAGTGCACCCGGGTGTAGACCAGACACCAGTCCGACCGTGTCGCACGTGGCCGTGACCAGGACAGTGGGTCAGTTGTGTGAGGTCCCGCCTTGTCAACGACGATGACGCATAGTGAGGCATATGGCCTACGTTCGTAACATTGGGGCAAGCCAGGTAGGCGAGAACTTTGTGTAATTTCACGGGCACGGCGTTGCCTAATGGGTGTATATCACGGAGAGGAGATAATGAGAAGGGACAGTTGCCCGATGTGATCGTTCATAAATATAATACTGGAACTTGAAGTTGTGAAGACGTGAAATTCGAGGAGTGTAGTTCACGTAGACATCGCATCGAGAGATACAAGTGACTGTTTAGAGCTTATAGAACTGTAATTTGTGAGAACTGTGCACTTCGTGGAGACGACAGATAAGGTCAAGTGTACGTCACAGAAAATGCAATGCTCAGGAGGAAGGGCTGACTACTCGGACTCGTATGATTGATGCCGACAGAACTTTTAAGTTCAGACTGTGGACGTGTAATTCATGAGGAGGGGGAACGGACAGAACTTACGATAGATAAATTAGTGCAGAGGGACATAGCCGGACCTAACGGCGATTTTTTGATGAAAAAAGAAATTGGTTTTTTTGTGTTGTTGTTGTTGATGTTTTCTTTGAAAAGAAAAATATGCTGAATTAAAACATAACTTGGGGAAACCTATGTTGTATTTTGAGGGTAGGTCGAGAGGAAGAACTAACGCAAATTGATAGTAACCCCAAAGTCAACTTTGACAATTGATCTGAAGGACAGATGTCCCAAGTATTGTTGAGGGTTTTGTGATCCGTCATATGCTTAGTCAAATGGTGGATATAGTTTTGATTTGTTCTGCTGGTATGAAGACCAGGATGTGAAAGTTGTAGGAGTGTAGAGCAGGGAGAATTAGTGTTGGACAGTTGAGTTTTGATCTGGAATAGGAAGACTGAATTTTTTTTGATTGTTTGAGGTAGTTGTGTGAAATAGATTGAAAGTGAACTTTTTTGGGTGTTGAAACCCGAGGTGAAGTAGTTAAAGTACGAAGCTACGTCCAGTGCTCCTGGGTGATAATAAATAGTGGTGGGTCCTATTTATGTTACCCAGTGTTGAGTTTTGTCTGAGTGACAGGAGAGTGAAAGAACACAAAACACGTGCTCCCACTAGGTCGTCTTACATGGACGGGGGTGGGGGTCGTGACAAATGGAATCAATATCCACAAACATAACCTGGAAAAAAACAAATTTAATGTCAAATAGCAAGACCAATACTTGCATAAGCATTTATCTTTCATCGCTGGCTATGATACAACCTAGAGAAAACAGTGATAACTGCCAATAACTCATAATTTTATTAGAAATTTAGGACTTTAAGTATTTTTCGCCATTTCCTACCTGTCCTTTGACAGCCACAAATCCCTGGAAGATGGAAAACAGCTTGGCAAGCAGTTCTTTGGAATTCCAGTCTACACTCCTGCAAAACCGAAAGTTTGTATTTTAAACTGATGCAGAAACTGTACCAGAAAAATCTAAACTGTTTATGCATGCAAGAAGGTATCTGCTTCAACTCAGGCTATCTACTGTGCCTAACAAAGAGGATGCCTAAGCACAGAAATGCATTAAAGGGACAGAGAAAAATAAAGACTTCTTACAAAGTTGAAAACAAGCAGAAGAATCAGGAACAATATCAGCATTGCAATTTTTAGGGAGTGACAAAGTTTAACAATTTACATCCATCTTGGTCAAGACTCCTGATGGTCTGTCAAAGAAATAACCTATCTGGCATGTCTTTTATATCTGTTATTGTAAGAAATGCTCACAGCCTGTTGCAATAAACTCCAGTCATTACAAAGACAACGGAAGAAAAAAATCATTAAGGAAAATCCAAATTTCTTAGCTAAATTTGTGTTCCTTTAACAATACTTACCATGACCCAAAGTGCTAAATTCTAGCTTAATGAACCCCTATCGCACCTCCCTAACAAAATTTACATGACCCCATCCCTGGTAAGGCCCCCTCTGTGAATGCGCACACCCAACACACAACATCACCTGATGTGGCCAGCCAACTAGCATGAGCCTATGTCTTTCTGTCGCCCAGGGACCGGCAGGTAGGAGGGTGGACATTTGATGGGTCATATTAAGTACCCATGACTCGGACGGGACAGTTAAGAGCCATGAGCTAAGAACCATGCGTACAGATGGAGAAACTGGGGGTGGCTGTGGGGAATGCCAGACCTGACGGGCACTCGGAGGGGGTCCCCATCTGACAACCACAGCAGATCCTGAAACCACATCTGCACTGGCCACAGAGGTGCGTCGAGAATTAGACAGGGGCGATCAATCTCCATCTTCCGCAGCACATGGGGAAGGAGGGGCAGAGGTGGAAAGGCATAAGCCTCCAGCCCCACCCACGTCAGTGAGAATGTGTCCACTGCCCAGGCCAACAGATCCAGAACTGGGTAGACAAACACCGGAAGCTGTGCACTGTACCTCATCGCAGAGAGATCCACCCTTGGCTTGAACCAGGGCGACTACACTGGGTCGAGGGAAGAGTGGGTAAGAGTCCACTCGGTCTGGAGAACATGGCGGGGTCGACTCACACATTGCTGGCACCGGCCATATGGCAAGTGGACAGATGGGAACCGTGGGAGTGGGCCCAATGCCACAGGTCCTCTACCACCATACCACATCCAGAAACAACCTCAGAGCCAGGAGAACTGCACATAACTCGAGACAGTTAATGTGCAGGGTGGCCTCGCTGTCCGACCAAATGGTGAAGGAAGTGGACTCCCCACCCCATGAGCGAGGCGTCCGTGAAGACTTCCACCACTGGGGCAGGGGGAACCATGGGAACGCCACAAGTAAGAAACAAGCAGCAGGTCCCAGGGACCAAGAGGGGAGCGAGCGCTTCTGGTTCTGGAAACAGGGATTCCCAGTCCTGAGAATCCTGTGACCACTGTGCTGCAAACGCCCTCTGGATGGGGTGCAAAAATACCCTGGCGAGGGGAACAAGAGGCACCATTGACACCATTGAGCCCAGAAGCGAGGCCAACAGGTAAGCTGTGAAGGGACAGGCTGAGAGGCTAGTGATCTGTGCCAAGAGCCTGTCCACGCGACGGGCTGCAGGGCGCACCGACCAGGTGACTGTGTTTAAGTCCATCCTCAGAAACCTGAAGGACTGGGAGGGAAGGAGCTCCGACTTGCTGAGGTTGATGTGGACCCCCAGCTGGGTCACCCAGGACAGCGCGAATTGGTGGGAGCACAGAGCAGCATCCGCCGCTAGAATGGCCCAGTCATCCTGGTACGCACGGAACCTGATCCCACGCAGCTGGGCACAGAACTCCCTCATCATCATGGTAAACACCCATGGGGACAGAGAGAGGGCAGTGCAGGGAACTGGAAGACGTGGGACTGCCACGTAAGGCAGAGCCACTTCCGGTGCGCCGGGTGCACTAGCACATGGAATGTTGTCTCTCAGATCCATAGATGTGACTAAGTCTCCCAGATGCTGGGACTCCCAGAATGAGGCCAGAGTCTCCATACGATGACCTCCTCCACTGCAGCTGACTGCAGGATAGCTGGCACAGCCAGCTCCAGCATGTCCCAGAACTGCGGAGCAGCTGGGAACTGGCAGACATTAGGAACTTACATGAGAGGGGTGGGGACACTGTCCCACTGTCGTGAGGAGGTCGGAGGACAAGTAGGACACTGACCTCCGGGTCCGCCACATCAACACACTCAGGGGAGATGTCTGCAACCAAATTGGCCAGCTCGGTCACTGTACGAGTGAGAGAGACAGGACACTACTGAGGTACATTCATACCCGTGTTGGAAACATCCATGTCCACGCCTGGGTCCACCCACAGACATTCTGGAAGGCAAGTGCGAAGACAGCGGAACTCCACCAGCCCCGGAAGGAACTGCCCAAGCGACCGGGGAAAGGACGGGG
>SMGT01011862.1:591005-608310 GCA_004794575.1 Lanistes nyassanus | reverse complement strand
TGGGGAGGGTGGGCCGAGTCAGCCAGCATAGTCACCAGCTCAACCTGCAGGTCTGTCGAAGAAGTCAAAGGTCAGAGTGTTTCAGTCCTAGCAGAAGGTTCCAAGGAGCGCTGAGCTGGCAAAGAAACCGGAACCAGATGCTGTATCCCATCAGGGCCCGTCATGAGGACTGTCTGTAGCAGGGAGCAGGACAAAACGAGGATGGCCCGAACACAGGAGAGACTGATGCCAAGGAAGGAACACCCATGGCCACTGGCAAAGGGAAGCAAAGAGCGAGGACATCATCCGTAGCAACAACGAGGGCAGGAGGTGCAGGATGCACCTCAGCTGACGTGACGGTAGCAGAGGCATGCAACCTGTCATCATGCTTGGAGTGGGTTCTTGTCGGTTCTTGTGAGTCCCTCGAATGGGGGTGCAAAACGCGCCTGGAGTTAGTTGGCATAACTGCAAAGACAACGAAGCGTGAAACAGCGCAAACAAGTACTGCATAACGCCCACTGGTGAGTGGCGCTGGAATGCCCGGTAAACACACTGAACACAAACGCACACTACAGGCGATAGTCGAGAGACACAAGAACTAAATACACACATGCCACAAGCAAACTGTTTCAAACGGCAAGGCTGTGAGGCAGAGATGAGAGACAGAAAAACAACAAGGGTACTTCCTTGAACTGTGAGCTGTGTGAGCGAGGAAGGGAGCAGTAGGGCAGATGTCTGAGGAGTAGATGAAAACACGTCCAACCAACACCATGTCCGTGCTAGAAAGACACAGGCTCATGCCGGTTGGCTGGCCACATCAGGTGATGTGTGTTGGATGTGTGCATCCGTGGAGGGGGCCTTACCAGGGATGGGGTCACGTAAATTTTATTAGGAAGGTGTGGTAGGCGTTTACTAAGCTAGAACTTAGCACTTCGGGTCATGGCACATTATCGTGACAAGAAAAAATATTTTAATCACCCCATTATTTTCTTCAGTTCCATGTCTGCTGAGGTTGCCACACTGCAGACAGACAAAAACAAAATTATCAGTTTTTAATTCACACAATATCTGTTGAAGACATTACACTGCGTCTTTCTAAGAGCAATATTCACACATGAGGATGCACACACGTGTATTGTGGAGAAAATGAACATGTGGATGTGTGTGAAGTATTCTGAAGCTCTAGCTAGCGCATCAGTCAAAATGATGAGACAACACCTGCTTACCTGTGCCGAGTGTCTGAAGATGCAATAACAAAATGGCAAATAACTTCAGATTCCAACAAAACTTCACTGCTCAGGAAGCTGAGCACACCCAGTTTTGCCTTTTCCAGGTTTTCTGGAGACAGAGGTGATTCTCCTAAAACACGTTTCAGTGCTTTTTCACTCAGTCCTGGTGGTGGTGGTTGTGTTGGAGGGGCAGATGCCACTGCAGCACCCTCTCCAGCCATCACAGGAAGTTGGGGGATATGGTAGCTGGCAAACGGAAGTCAACACGAAACAAAATTAAGGGTGAACAAAATTAATAATCAATTTAATAATATTTCTAACACAAAATTAACTAAACAGGTATGGCACAGAACTTGCAAAAGCGACAATGAAAGGAATAACAGGAAACTAAAAATCAGAAAATTCTCTTAAAAAAACACAAAAGGCATCTTAAAAATTTTCTTTTGGTCTAACTCTCAATTAAAAATTTCTCATTATTCAATTACCTGGGAGTCTGGACTCTAAACAATACAAACCTGTATGGAAGCAGAAGGATGTCCATCATGTAATCGACCAGCAGCTGTCTTGTCTGGGGACAATCCTCCAGCTTGAACATCTCTCTTCGTTCCTCTACAGTTCGAGGCATCTTGATATGTTGCAGTGCTGGAATCATCAGCTGCAGCAGGCTGTAGAAAAAAAATAAATAACTGCTTGAAGCCTTTGTTTTTAAAATCTTATCCTGTTATAGGTCTATTTCGTTAAAAAAAATTACTTTTTCCCTAAAGTCTAAACTCGACAATAAGGTAACTTGTTTGCCAAAATATAAAAATAAAATGTAAGTTTTAGTAGCAGAGAAAGCGCTTTCATATATAGCTGATAAATGAGTGTACCTGTCCTGGTGATTTGGAGGTCGACCATCAAGACACTTCATTAACAATGGAACAAGCTCTGCCTGCTTTTCAAGCCCCAGTCTTGGATAACCCATCTTTATATACAGAATGGTGAAGTTCTGAAAAGGTATTAATGTAAGCACTATATAGCAATAAAATGAAAGATAATTTCCATAACAAAACGTGAAAAAAACACACACAGTAAACCTGCTGAACAAGAACATGAGAAGACAGTTTGTCATCATGCCCAATGGAAACTGTGAAGGAATTTCTGACTCAATCAGACAACCCTACAGTTTATCATCATGCCCAATGGAAACTGAGAAAGAGTTTCTAACTCTAAATCAGATGACCTTTTATGACAGCCAAGCTCAGTAGCTTTTATTTGTATCATCAACAAATACGAAACTACAAAACTGCAAAACAGCAAACAAGAAAAGTTTCCCTAGACACACCAATGGTGCAGAAAGATTCTTGCAGGTTCAAACAGTGGCATATGCTGTAGGCTTATAATTCAGTTTTACTGGTTTTAAAAGAGTAAAATAGGAAATAAAATATGTAAATCACTGTTACACTCTATCACTGTCAGGTTTCAGATTCAAATAAGAAAAGAAAAAGGAGAACTGACTGTGATGAAAGGGGTCGAGTTAGGGTCTTGGAACAGGGCCAAAAGGCTCTCAACTGGCAACAGAACTTTGCTCCGGCTTTTTAGACGCTTGTTGACATGCACCAGTAGTTCCATCACCTGTAACAACACGAAATCAAATGTACACATATCGCATCTGTACACTCTAAATCAGAATGACACACTTTTGTTTTTGTTTATACCTTGCCAGAATCAAAGGTAACAGAAAATACTAGAATTCAATCTAGTTTCACTGCTTTTATTTAAAAGCTTCAATGATTAAAAAATAGACTGAAGACTGCTCAAACCTTAAAACTTTAAAGTATTTTATCTGCAGACTTTAGAATAAAGTACAATAAGTAGAAAATCATATTTTTTAATAAAATGATTACTATATATGGTCAATATGGTGAATATTCATAGTACCTTTTTTCGCACAACTTCTTCTGGACTATTCAGTTTTAGCAAAACTGGTGAAAGAAATTTACTCAGAAAACATTCCAGCTGTTCATCCGTCTCTGCTGCTCCAATGCGAAGAAACACACGTTCTACCAAAGCTGTGAAATGCAGACAAAATTAAAAATGATCTCTATTTACAGTAAATTCTAAATTGCTATTAAAGTCACAAAACATTTTTACACACAAAAAAACTATGCAAAAAATGTTTTACTGTTCACTTTAGTTTTCTTGTGATATTATATCAAAACAGTTACTAATAGCAGGAAACTACTTTCTGGCATTAGTGGCAAACATGCGAAAACGAAAAGCAAACTTTTATCTATGAAGATGTCCAGGAAAAGTTAAGAAAGTTACCTGTCTGAAGTTTAACTGGTTTCGTGAACTTCTTTGCTTGATGTAGGTTGTGTGTGTGCATGCATACAATGAGTGAATGACTGAATGAGGTGTTAGGTTTATAAAATATAATTATACATAAAAAATTTGGAGTCTTTTGGATTTTATCTTAATAAACATAGAGCAGGTTTTACTGCCGAAGAGGAAAAACGTTACGAACGTGTGTCTGCGTGGTCATTTAATCCTACCAAAGACGAAATGGCTTACGACACGTTTATCGATATGTCATCTCTTTACTGCTCTCACTCTGTCATTCTGTGCCTGTATTTGGTGCTGGCATATTTCTTTGGTGCTGGCATATTCGAAACTTTATTCAATTATTGGTTCATCTTTTTTACGCGATGAGATAGACTAGAGGCAGTAACAAAAAAAGTCACAGCATCTGCATAGTGATAGTGCACTGCATGTACGATGTAATAATATAAATGATGTATGGCTATTGGCTATGATCCACCCTCTACCCCAAACTGATCGGGAAATTGTTAATCATACTATGATCACTACGAGACTAGTAAGTGATGTCGATCAAATCTGTAGATCTAACAATCACAACAGTAAATCACAACGAAAATGAATTAGAAGAATTTCAATTACTGAATCAATCAGTGTCGGTGAGTGTGAGTGTCAGTGTTTACATCCTCTGGAGTATGACAGAACCCTGCTCTGGAAAGGCCGACGGACGTAACCCCTATGAGAATCACAAGTAATGAATCGTTTCAAAATATAAAAGCCACGATTATATTCTTACACACTGTATGCTTACCGCTTTCGTCTTGCGTTTCGTTGGCCATTTTGTTGGCGATGATTGCGTCGTTTTGATCGCTAGATTTTCCCGCACGGGCTGCGCAAGCTAAAGCTACCCTCACTAAATATTTGAGGAAAACCTTACCGAGGACCGTTCGTTTCCATGCTATCTACTCTAGCTACCTGCTGTACACAGTCGTCAGCAACGGGTTTTAATTTTAGAACATTTTACTACTTACTGCCAAATCTCGGGAGGCTAAGGCTTAGATAAAATCGCGAGTATATTACTTCAGCACCTGCACATTCTTCCATCTTCTTCAGGTGTGTATGCACACATGTATTACAGCTATAGTATATCATTATGCCCCACCCCCTTCACCCTCCCTTGTAAGTAAACCAAAGTGGGCAGTGATGTAATTGTTACAATAACGTGGTTCTTGGATCTGTTACGCCAAGCCAATAACTAGGGCTGCCTCACGGCAACTACCCGCCATGTAAACAGTCACACAGCGATTTGCGTGCTGATGTCGCAGGAATGTTTTTCCAATGTTCATGGACCCCTATCCTAAGTGTATAGAGATTTAAAATGCTGTGGAATTGTTTGCGTTTGGCCTTTTACGGTGAAAATCTGATAAGCGTTTCAGATAATTTTTAATTAAATTTTTTCCCGAGGTTTACACAAAATTTCATACATGAATTAATTGATGTTCATGTGGTGCGATGTCATACATACCTTAACTACTTTAAATCGTATGGTGACTGATATCAAATCAATTTTTAAACACATCTTAAAAGTAATCGATTTTACGTGTACTTCATCTATGCTTTTTATTACTGCAAGGTATTGTTAAGAAATAAACCATTTCTTGGGTACTATTTCAAATTTCATGATTTTTGTAAGAGTGGAAGTTATGGCATTGCACCACATGCACATCCAATTTGTTGGTAATAATGATAAAAACAACTTCTTGGTGCTTGCA
The DNA here is from genome assembly GCA_004794575.1 of Lanistes nyassanus. Classification (NCBI taxonomy): domain Eukaryota; kingdom Metazoa; phylum Mollusca; class Gastropoda; order Architaenioglossa; family Ampullariidae; genus Lanistes; species Lanistes nyassanus. The sequence goes on along the minus strand of SMGT01011862.1, from coordinate 603,032 downwards.
TTAACAAAGAGCTCAAAACTTTAAATATGGATTGCTCTACTAGGCTGTTCTCTAAAATTGTTTCTCGTTCCAAACAACTTGCCTCCTTCAAGTTCAGCAGCTTGTTTTTAAAAAGAAAAACTACATTTTTACCTTTGCTGTAGTAGTCACGCAGACCATGGTTAAATATACGTTAACCACTGAGCAGAAATCACCAAGAGGCACGTCCAGACACATCCACACATACACAAAATAAATCCTATTTTCTTCCTGCACTTTCATGTTCTTGCAAACAGTTCACACATATGAAGTCTCAATCCATTCACATTAAACATACAGATACACATACAATTTCTCACTGTATGTTGACAGTAAGGTCACTGCTGTGAGATGTCATTCTCACACTGTCCTTTGTCAATGACAACACACTTCCCATTGTAAAGTTGCAGATGTACAATGTACAGAAAACACAAAAAATGTTGAAACTGGAAAGTTTTTAAAACTTTGAACATTTAGATTTATCTAATCAAACTTTACTGAAACAGTTTAATAAAACAGCACAAATGTTTCATGGGTGCAATTCCCAAAACGTATAAGGACAGAAAACGTGGGGAGCGAAGGCACAAAGAACCTTGTACATGGGTATCTGGCCAGCAGTGCAAAATCTTTGATATCTTCAGGTGAATTTTGGGAACTGACCAATAGGTCAAGATTGTCCCATGACTTTAAGGTCAGTAGAGGTGCAGGCCAGCTTCATGAGGGCAGTGGCCATCTCTCCCTTGCAGCCTTACCGCCCCTGACCCAGGCGTTCGGTACACATTTGCAGCTGGGTGAACTGTGGTGCAGCACATGAGTATTGAACTAGTTAGTAGTACTATCGGGTCCATAGGCCACCACTCTAACCACTAGGCCATTTGCTTCTCCGACTGACAAAAAAAAAAATTCTGGGCCATGTCTGCGAAGTTCAAAATCCACAATTCATCAACTACCATTTTTATTGGAAGACTCATTTCCATTGCCCAACAAAAGCTGCACATATAGTGTTTGGATTTTGACAAACTGGTGTTAATTCTAAACACGTAAAGCTACCAAACTTGATGTCCATCTCAACTGGTTATTGGTGAGCCGTGCAGATCTCTCTTGCTACTTGCCACATATCCCAATCCTAATCAGAATTACCCCTTATCATACAACAGGTTTTATTTATCAAGAGTTTCTGTCAAAGTAATAGTGGAATTAGACCTTAACAACACAGCATTGCCTTATTCTATTTTTTCACTGGTTGATTTGCATACCTTAACCTAGTGGAACCACAATCTCTCAGAACAGCAAAATAAACAACTCCTTACATCTCCAAGACACTTTACAATCCTGTTCCTTGCTTTGTGTCTGTGGATTACCGACAGAGAATGTCATGCATCACCGAGGTGAAATGCTGCTGCAACTCAAACCCAGTCCCATCACTACTGAGTGGCCCTTAGCAGGTGCTGACAAGACAGACTGCTTTTTTTTTTTCACGATGATGAGCACCATCATCTTTGCATATGTGCAGTCCTTTTTGCAAGATGAATACAAAGAATTTGCTTCTTTTTCAAGGATGTTTCTGCACCTGACCTAGCACCAAACTTGCAGATTTGACTCTCATAGACCAAAGGCCGTCATAAATCAAAAGGACTGGACTATAAAATCAGTACTATGTACTGAAATATCGTGCATCAGTTGAAAGTCAACATTATTTACCAATACATTAAAGAATTCTATGTGAACTGTATTAATAATAAAACGCTTCAATCAAAACATAGGTAGCAGTTAAAATGTGCGTTTTCTGTAATTCAAACTTATCACCTCTGAAAATGAATTAAAACTCCAAAGAGAAGCTACATTACATTTTCCATTCATTCAGTTAAAAAAGTATTCACAATAAAAGAACATGCACTCGCAACTGCATTTCTACTCTACATCTTTAAAAAAATCCGGTTTCACTGCGAGGAACATCATGCCTTTCTACTCTACAAGCTGCACACGCACAGTACTTTAAATGGGACAAGCAGAATGTGATAACGATGTGGGGAGAGAAAGGTAGATTTGAGGTAAGAGATAAAACAGGAAAGAAGGAATATATTTGCTTGCTGCTGCTGCTGTTTTCTTCCTCCCAATTAAACTCTTGACAACCATGCAACTCTTAGAAAGACAAAATGCTGCAAAACAAATTTTAGTTTTGTTCAAGAATTGAAAATTCATGGACAGTTCATTGACAAATCATCACCAAACCATTTAACAGCACTTTTTTTGCAGAAATTTCCTAATTCATGCAGACATACAATATTCTGTCACAACCACTTTACACTTTTTAAAAAATCCCTTAAATAATTTGAAGTTAATGGGATGCAGTAATGGTAGAAATATGGAAGGGAAAGGAACAATGGGAAGATCACAGAGGGCAATTTATGACAAAGCTGTCCATGAGTAACAATTCAGTGTGCAAAAGAACCGAAGGGGTTAGAAAAATTGAACTTGGTGACAAACTTAGTGAAAACAATGCTGAATGTGAGGTAGCAATGTTTTGCTTGCGCTCATGACATTATTGCTGGTCTTTCTGCTCAATTCAAGGCAGCAAAAGATTTGAGGCATTTCAGTTTTACTGACAGAGAATAGCAAAACATTTTGTTCTTAATGGATGAGAAAAAAATCTTTCTTCAAACATTTCAGTTTTATCAAGTTTTTTTTTTTTTTAAAGTTCTGTGTTCACCAAAGAAGTTTTAAATGGGTTTACTTTGGGAAGCACGAAGTCCCACACTTTCCAACCCCAAATAAAACAATTTAGACTGCTCATGACTAGGTGAATCAAAATTCCTATTTACATCATGTGTTTTTGGAGCAGCAGGAAGAAGGGTTCATCTCATCCTCATCTTGATATTTATTCCCCAACTCTATATTGAATATCAATCATGTATCAAGACATGTATTTTATATACTTTCTTTATAAAAATTACCTTTTTGATGCTGAAGTTGTTTTTATCAGAATGTCTTGCTGCTTTGAATAGTTTATTAAAGCCAAAAATTGTATAAAAATAACAAAACTGTTGCCAGGAAAACAGCCAAGTGTCCCGCATTTTTATTCCAAAACTCTGTAACTGCAATTTCTTTCATCAAACAAGTCTTCACACTCACACCTCTCCAGCAGCTGAAATCACTAATCAGCTTTATCTGCACAAAAGATGTTCAATGACTCATCCTTATTGTCTGTACTTTCATCTACACGTGGCCGTTTTTCGACATTTCCAACACCACTCTCCAGGTCACTGACATAACGTTTATTTGGAGGTACACAGTCGCTGCCTCCTGACAATGGCGAGTCGAAAACAACAATAATGCAGGTCATGTTGTCACAACCGGTTCCATCCCCGCATGTGTTTGGAGCTAAGCAGTGGTCAAACATCTGAAAAGGAAGACGGATATTAAAAGTAAAATCTAACACACACGCACACACACCCCTCCCCCCAAAAAACCCCACTAAACCACCTTTGTAAAAGATTAAAAAACATGAACTACATACAACAACAACAAAAAACCCTTGATAAGTTGCATTATTATGCTATGTTTGAAAGATAATAAAACAAAGACACATGGTTTCATCTTAAAATGCATTAGTCAATACAGTTGCATAAGACATTGAAAGTTAACACTTACGCGACGTGTGCGGACAATGATCCGCACAGCATAAGGTCGCGCTTACTAGCGAATGCGGAAAAAAATTCGCACAACTTTGAAAATTTATTTACGGGGCATCGCTAATCGTCTAAGGTAAAGAACTCCTACATTAGAAAGCTTATTCATTTCTCCACGAGTTGCTTCCCTTATACTGTGTTTAAACCGACAATGAGAACGCTTTTCGGTAAATAAATCGAACCGGGTTTGTCATGTGGTCTGTCACTTGAGAAATGCTAGATTTACTCTTCAAATTACATGCTAAAGCAGAAAATGACATTGTTTCTCAAATTTACTGTGATAAATTGGATGAAGACAAGAGTATTTGTGCCTGAAAGACCCAAGAAAGTGATTACGAAGAGAAAAACGTGCGAGCACGTTGTAAACATTGTCGTGACACTCACACTGTGTACAAGGGATGGCGAGGACTTTTTGATTTCTTCAACTTCAGTTGTGTTTCCATCAAAGGATTTACAAAATTATGGAACAAGGTCCAAGAAACACGGTAAGAAAAGAGTTTTCTTTATTTATTAATGTTTAAAACCAAATTTAAATAATGTTTTTATTGTTTGGGGGGATTTTTTTATGAATTTTTGAAAAAAGGCTAAAAATGCCCCGTCACCCGAGGACACTACTCTAGGTAGGATTCTACGTCGTGATTGAGTTAATGGCCTCAATGACATCTACATGAGACATGAACTGATGAACATAAAAAAATATTTCAAAAGAAAACAGACACTAGAGTATAACATATAACCATAAGTAACGGCATCCGCAGATATTACAAATCACACCACATACACACAAATTAAGCATACAAATACCTCTTCACAAATCAGGGACAGTTTTTGCCTTTTTGCTGGATCTTTCAGCCGCTCAGCCACAAAGTCAACCACCTCCTGGCTGGACATGTAATTCCTGCAAAGGTGGGAATCATGCCTTACAAAAATAGCTTTATCATTAGCATATTTCATTAAAGCAAGCATAGATATGTTATTTCTTAGTTCATTTGTGTAAATAGAAAGAGGACAAGCAAAAGGACAAAACCCTGCAGCACACCTGTGATTAAAATTCTGTGGAAATGACTACATATTCTAACCTTCTGTGATCATTACATTCTTGAGAAATATGCAAAAAGGTAGGGTGCAAATGTTTAGTAGCTACAACTCCAGAACATTGTGTTATTTCACTAGCAGTTTTTCATTGGACAAAAGCATATGTAGATTTAGGAGCCTTATGGATTCATATTGTGCTTCTGTGGCTTGCATTATAAATGCAGTCTCTTACCATATTCCATCACAAGCCAATACCATGAACTCAATGTCAGGTTCCAGTGTCAGAGACTGCACATCTGGAAATGCAGTGATCATCTGCTCTTCTGGAGGAAGATCTTCTTTCCTTTTGTAAAAGTGATCACCTAAAGATCAAACAAAAAAGACAGCTTCAGTAGATGAAGCACTACAAACTTGTACCGGCTCAACTGCTAGGAGTTACCTGTCCTTTCTTTACTAGCACTTGGTTTTTTTTTTACACGACAGCTATGTGGACAACGTAACAGTAAATGAAAACAAGCATTTCCTTATTCCCAAAATGACTTGGATTCTGAGAGACACTATGAAACATATGACATGTCACAATGCTGAAGAAAGGGGTCACAGGTGGTGTCACAGCTGTTAATGAAATATAACTGGTAATGGTTTGGTAATTTTGCCGACTAGATTCCAATCTAACACATTCCTTCCAGCATTGAAATGTTTCCTCGATCTCCAACACTAACATGCACTCTCACCCCACCACTTGGTGACAAACTCGACAGATCTTTGTACCACATAACTTATTTGGTCAGTAGGTCTGAGGATGACTGTCATTTGCCATTATTCAAGCTTACTGACGATACACAGCCCAGGAACTTCATTATTCTTTACAATTACATAATAGATGATCAGTAACCTATACCTTTATACTGCAGTCTGCTTCTGCAAGATTAACTGTGAACATCTTAATACAATAGTCTGAGTTTTACTTTTGGGGCTATAAGTTTAAAATTATTACAGATCTAACACTAAACAAATCTATGGAGCTTTTTACCAAAGGCAAAACTTCTTCAAGCATAACTTGTAACTCCCCTTACTCTAACATCCAGGCACCCCGCAAAGGGCGAGCACCTGCTGTTCTGATCCACAGTTCTGCAAATTACTTTTTCTTCACCACAGTGTCTATCATACGGAAGTGCATCATTTTTTCTCCTTCAAAAACATTCAAATGCCAAACTGCAATATGATGGTCGCTACATACCCGATGCACTTTCTTTTTTCAAAATACAAAATTTATTTTCTATTTACTCATGCAAATATTTAAAGCTTAGGTGTTTCAAAACAAATTTACTGTATGTACCCTTTTATGGGGATGGGAGGATGGTGGAATATCAACATAGGTATTGTGCAAGCGAGAGTCAGAAATTAAGGGGTGGGGGGGGGGATGGACTTTCTGGAAATTAAAATTTACAAGGAATGAACAGGCACAAGCATTATAAGCATAATATTTTGTTTTACTATCCCTATCTTATCTCCCATGCATGTCTGCCGAGACAGCAATGAAGCTTGAAAATAATGCGCTGTTGAAAAAGGCTCTAAAAAACGAGAACTTTTCCATGGGACCTCTGAAAAATTAAAAAGTTCCGCAGAATTACAGGCCTTTTTAGACATTTCAAATTAAAGCACTTTGAAAGACTAAAAGAATGGACAGAATTTTGATCAGCAGAATTCTGCAAATTACAATTTTGCTAAGAGTCTCAAGATATTATGGAATTGCTTTATTTTCTCATGAAAATATGAAACAAGACTAAGAAAGATCTTACTATACATCTTACTTACATTTAATATGGATTCTCTGTATACACACGTTGTGTACCGGGGATTAGCTGTGTGAAGACTAGCACCGTTAAAAAGAAAGGGATGGCAGATCTTTTGAGCATCTGCCAAGTTCCTTTCTTTCGGCCCTCTCTTAGCTACGTTTGGGTATGGTAAGCTCCCTTGGTCACGTGCGTCTGCATATGGTTATGCTGAGCGCTGCCAGTACTTCTTGTTGGAGTTATCTTTCGATAATTTAAGCGTTCGGTCCTCATTTGTTCTTTATTAAAGATCTTACTGCTGTCTTTATCATCCTGGATAAATCAACTTAGTGTACAGTGGTATAATTGTGATTTCATACGGAAATTTTCAACTTTTGATATAATTCAGCTATCAAAATATCTACCATCACCATTTTTAAAAAATTAACATTTATAATTTCTTTGATGTGAAATAAATCATACGTTAGGATTTTCTTCTATAAAAAATGACATTGCCCCATGACTTTTTTTATGGCACAAAAGAATCAGGGGCTCAATGCCTTGTATAATCTTCTTCGCAAGGATCAGAAAGCAGAATAATTTTTTTGAGGGGGAGGGAGCAACCTTACCAATAGCTCGAGAAAGATTCAAGCCTCCATTGACACGTCCATCAGCAGTAACTTTGCCTCCAGCCTTTTCAATGCGTAAACGTTCTGATTCATCTTCTGGCTTATGATCAAAAGACAGGTCAACTGCTTTTCCACTGCGAGAAACCACACATCTAGAATCTCCAGCATTAGCAACAAGAAGCTGGTTTTTGCGAATCAGTGCAACACACGCTGTACAGCCACTGTCTGATCCTGGCTGAAAGAAAAGAGAAAAATCCCACCAATATTTCTCACATCTCATTCACCTTTCAAGCACTTCACTGTAGTGTAATGCCTATCTTCCACAGAAAAGTTTTAGTTTGCTAAAAATCAAAGATTAGCACTTAAACACATTCAATTAAGAAGTCATGCCAAAGCTGTAAAACATTTTTTAAAAGAACAAGTGGACACCATTTTAAACAGAGCTGAATATCTAGAACAACAGCATAGATTTCAGTGAAAATGTTCAGTCTTAAAAAGGTACTGGCAGGAAACATTAAAAATGCATAATCAAGTTATGATATCATCACCACTGCTCACAGCTTTTCACTCTGATTAAGGCATAAAAAAACTCCAGTTTTTGATATGGCCTGGTTGAATTAAAAAAAAGAAAATGTGTATTTCTTGCCCATATGTATTTAGGGTAGAAATGTTATATCAGGACACTAAAGAAATTAGCATTATAATAGAAGAGATATTGACCTTGATTTCCATATAAATATGACAATGATATTTACAATGGATTGCACACAAAATCCAGCTGCAAATGGGTGGGTGATTTGGATCTTTTACCCTGTTGGACCAGTTTCATGCTACCTGTGTCTACTTTAAAAAAAATTCTGCTGGGCACAACTCTGCATGACTATTATTTCTGAAGTTATGTAATCATTTAACCTAGTTGATGCCAGTCCCATACCGTTAAGCAATGTGTTTTTGTACCGTCGCATGCCAAGGGGCTTATAATTAAGCAGCGAGTTGTGGGAATGAGCCCGTTTCCCAATTCCGGAATGTGCATGTGCTATTTGGAAACACAAAGGACTGTGCCATTACAGCCTACATGTTGCTTTACTGCTGGTGTAGGTATATTTTTCTATATGCGTGTTTGTTTCCCTCATTTCCAGTGTTTTTTTATCGCATGTTACGATGGGAAAGAATGAAAGAAAAACAAGTGACTGCCGGTTCGAGGATAATCCCAAATTAAATGTAAAACAAGGGAAATGTACCAAGCTAGAAAGGGACAAAGACGAAGACAATCTACATGTTTCGGGGCACTACCCCTTCATCAGGACGACACAAAAACGAAAAGGAAAAAGACTTATCTGCAGCCTACCCGCCACATCGACTGCAGATAAGTCTTTTTCCTTTTCGTTTTTTCGTCATTCTTGTGTCGTCTTGGTGAAGGGGTAGTGCTCTGAAACATGTAGATTGTCTTCGTCTTTGTCCCTTTCTAGCTTGGTACAGTTCCCTTGTTTTACATTCAATTTGGGAAAGAATGACTTTTGTTGTGCTTATGACCTCAGTAGTCATTGTCCAAGAGGGAAAAAACTATATCTACAAACAATAAAAAGGATATTTACAAATCTTTGTTGTGTTTCCTAAGGGGTCTCTTGCAGTGTTCACACATTTTGCACATGAAATATTAAAAGTTGGTGACTTTTTGTATCAATAAATTGAAATAAATGACCCCAAATCTGTAGCTCATTCCAATGCTGCACATGGGCAGCAAACCATGTACTGCTATTTCAGCATGGCAGACTAACAGTTGTTGGTCAAAATACAGCAAGCTGAAGACAGCCCTCTGGGGGTTCAAAAGCAAACCATTTTTTTTCTCCCTGTATTTCGGCAAATGCACGCATTTGTGTGTATGTTTGTGCATGTCCGTCCTGCCCTTGTAACTGTTGTCTAATTCTGTCAGGCACTGAGCCTGCCCTTTTGGAGAGCAGGCTGCAGCGCACGGTATAAAACCACATTATTATAAAACCAACACGCACAGAAGCAAGCACACGAATATGAAAATCCACAAAAACTTACATAACATGCACACGGAAAAACAAGCACGTATGAACTTCCCACCACCTCCAGCATGCACACAAGTACTCACATGTTTTCATGGGTGTGGGCATGAATGCACACCCACATGCGCATGCAGCTAGCATTATCCACAAACACCAAATGTTCTCACTTTCCTCCTTTAAAGTGACTATGCAAAGTGAAGTGTACCCTTACTTCTGGTTGGTACTCTAAACGGTAGATAGAGGAATTTTGCAATTGGCTAAACCGATTCAGGACGAGAATTAGGAAAAGGGTCCATTCTCGGTTCTTCTCACAGACCAGAAAAAAAAACTACTGTTGCTATGTATGTGTACAATCCCATGGATGCAAGCAAAAAATTTCTATGCTCAAAACAAATTGTTGTTTGTGTGCTCTATTTATATACATAATAACAAAAACACAAGGAATAATGTAATTTTTATAAATAAATTCTGGCTAGTTTTCTCACAATTTATTGCTAAGTGTCACTTGCTGATATCTTCGGTAGCGGTTAGATTTCTATCGTGGCTAGCGTCTTCGCAATGCAGGTAAGCTATAACAAGAAGCATTATGGGTTAGCAAAATTATGGAAAGCCAGCGCACAACTGTCAATGTTTGCATTGTACTGATTTCTGTATATATGTCTGTATAAATACGGAAAGTCTCACACCCATGCATTCCAGAAACTTATACATTAAACCTGGAAAACATGTACGGGATTAAAAATATGACTATGGATGCACCCGCAGTGAGTGGCACCAAATGTGAACCCACCTCTTCATTAGATATGTCCATCATAGGTTCATCACCTTCACCTATTTTATCAGCTTCTTCATCGTCCTCCTCCTCCTCTCCGTCCTCATCTTCATCCTCATCACTTAAAAAAAAATTTTAATTAACAATCTAACTTATTCAAGGATTAGCAATTTGACTTACACCATTTTCTAACCCTGTTTTTAAACTATGCAAACAGAATGACCCAGTTGCATTCCTGAGATCTCCAAATTTACTCAATATCATGAACTCTGAAGCCAACACACAATCAGGCACTCCCTTTCTCTAAATGGTCACCACAGCTCTCACAGTATTCTCCAGCACCCACCTGTCGTCCTCCCAGTCTTCTTCTTCATCATCATCGTCATCATCACTTTCATCATCCATATCAATATTTGCTGCCTTTGGGCTGCTTTTATTATTGCTGCCAAGTCCATGACCACTGCATCCAGAGCCTGAAGGACCTGGCTCTTCTTGTTCTTCAACCAGCTAGATAAAAAATATTTAAAACTGGTATGACAGTTTAATCTAGTGATTTGTTCATTGTTGTACCTAGTAATCGGAGGTGATTGAACAAAGAATGCATGGGCGTATGTGTTTATTTCTAGATGTACAGTTGTTGCATACATATATATATATACTATATTAGTATATACCAGGTTAAAACAATGATTATGGTTGTCCAGACCTATATGTAAGGTGATGTAGACATCAGGACTGTTATATGCATCTCAGTGATTTATAGAAGTCTCCTGACTTTTAGTTTTCTCCTCCTTCTTACCTCGTCTGTCACCATAGATGTGTGTGAATGTGTGTGAACATAAGCAATTTTATCCTCAGATGAATGTTATACAGCAGTACATTACAATGTGTGTGTGTGTGCAATTTAAAAAAAAATTATTCTGCTCAAATAACGTCATAAAAATCAAATCCACTCATGCTTAAAAGCAGAGCTCTGCTGGTTTAAATCTGCCTGTTCAAAGTCTAAATGCAATGTAACAAAAAATTATGCCTTTTCATATAGAGAATGGAACATTAAATATTTGGACAGCGCAACTAATAAACACATGCAGTGGGAACAACTAAAAGAGAACACATGAATGTTAAACTACTGTTGACAATCTTAACCTTTCTTCTGCACCACCAAAGACAAAAACTTAGAACATTGAACTGTAACCTTATTCAGAACATAATTTACATTTCAATTATAACCTTACTCTACAGCTTTGGGAAATTTACATACCTCTGCTGAATATGCTGATGATTCACCTGGCAAGCTGCATGAAGATAAGTTTACTGATTCTTCTGCTGCTGTGGAAGAACTGCAACCAGCTTCTCTTAAAGTACCACTAGATGCTAATGTGGAATAGGCTTCACTAGAATGAGATGCACCAGAAGCCAAGACTTCACTACCATCACCACTTTCTGACACAGAAGATTCAGTACTGTCTTTATCACCATTTGCTGATTCCACTGCTCCTGCAGTGCTTCTGGTGTCTGGAGAATTGTCCGTTACACCCACTGTGTCTGAAGGAAGTGTACTGTCTGAGCAAGACACACCACTCTGACTGTTTCCAACAAAGTTTTCTTCTGCTGCCTGGAAAGTGTTCAGGAGTTCTTTCTCTTTATTAAGATTGTTTTCATTCTCTGCATGTCCATTAATCAGGCTGTCACTAAAATCAGGTGCGAGCTTGACACCTGAACTACTTGAGCTTTCGCTTTCGCTAGAAGTGCAACCAGAGCAACTAGAGGAGTCAACAACATTAGAATTGGGAAGACTGCCTTTGGCTTTCTCCTCCTGTCCTTGCTGCCTTGGTTGCTCAACAGGACTCTGGAAAACCTCTTTCTTGTGAAGACTTTTTGCTGCACCACAAGATGTCTGGTATTTAGCTAAGATCTGGTCCAATGGTATGTCTGCTTCTGCTCGCAACACATCAGCCTCTCCACGGCCTACTGGATCATCATCTACACCACGAACATAGCTTTCAATTATGTTACTGTATTTGAAAAGAAAAAGCAAACCACGAAGGAAACCCCCCCCCCCCCCCCCCCCCCCCC
>SMGT01011862.1:558528-590995 GCA_004794575.1 Lanistes nyassanus | reverse complement strand
CCCCCCCCCGTTTTTTTTTTACTGATACAAAAAATAAACATTTCCAAAAACAAAAATTATGGGCACTTTCCCCCCTTCCCTCAAACCTTCAACTTCAATATGGTTAAAAGTATATATCTAAGCATGCCAGATGTGCTAATTATACTGCTATCACTTTACCACATTCACTTAGAACTACATACCATCATCTTCATCCTCTTCTTCATCTTCTCCAGCCAACTCTTTCAGTTCCTTTATGACACTCTCTTCAACAAGCTTGCTGTCTAGCTTTAAAAAGGCATCAATCAATGCCTGTCCTAGTTTGTTAGTTTTATAGCTCTCAGTTTGCTTGATGCAATCTGGTAAGTGTATAGATGAATACTGTGCAACTTCAGCACCTGCACAAAGAAAAGCTCCATATGCCTGTGTCCTTTTTCAGCCAAAGACCTAGGATGTAATTTTACTCACCAAGGCAAATATCAGTTGTTTAAATTGTTATGTTCACGGTTAGTTCTTGTACTTTCATAATATTAATAAAGTCTGTATTAAATGAGCATCGAACTATAAACCCTGTGTTATGGGTGAATCAATTTCATACTGCCATAAGTTACTCAACAGATGATTCATTTTGGCATGTTTGGGTAATTCCATCACTCAGTTTGTTGGCAAACCTACTCTTTTACTTTTTAGGGATCTGTATCCTCAACTTCCCTAACTCAAATATATTACACTGATGCAAACCCCAATATTAATAGAGTTTGGCAGGCATGACTAAAGTAACAGGGTTGGTCTGAATATGGATCCATATAGCCCTTTTATAAAGATGCCAAAGTCTTCCTTTAAAGGGTGATTTAACATTCCCTCCCCTGCCCGAAGTGCATTATTTTGTCAGCCAGCACAAAAATGTGTGTGTGCTATCAAGACAGAATTGTAGGTCAATATGGCACCTGTTTACGAAGGGAAGTGCTAGAAAAACACCAACAGTATGAAAAAATTAGCATGCCAGATCCTTATGACAGTAGTATCTTTACTGGTACTAAAGGAATAGTAAAGGAATGCATGAATCAACATTCTGAGTATGTAACAGGCAAAACGGGGGAGAGTGGTGGCCTCACCTCCATGACCATCATATACAGCAAAAAGAGATGTGCTGGTTTCCTCATCAAAATCGGGTAAACAGTTGTGTGCATCCTACAAAGTATCAGCATCACATGTGTCATTAAATATTTTTTTAAAAGTATTAGAAGATAACCAACTGACTTAGTATCAATGCAATGGTGTTAGTTAAAAATTAAATTAAAGAATAAAACATTCATTACACAGTAACTTAGGTAACAAAAAATGAAAGGGGGAGGCTGTTTTTGGATAGAAAATGTTAAGCACAGAATAATTATGCCCAAGACAAACAAAGATGAAAACATAGGAAAAACCCAACTCAACTTTATTTCTTTAGGGCCGCTGCTGAAGCACATGCCCTAATGCCTGATTGCCGTTAAAAACTCTCCCACGACCCTAAGATTATGTCACGATCCCCAAAACCCTAAGCGGGCAAATAAAGTCATGTACTTACTGCTCCAAATACTACTTTGTTCTAGCTAATTAGTGTTGTTCTTGCGACATGCTGAAAACACGTTTTTAAAACGTTTTTTCCCTTCAACAATTTTATAAAGACCGACCGCGTCTGCTCGTATCTGCGCAGACTTCTGTAGGACCGCATCTCACTTTGACTTTTATCTCAACTGATTTTAGCGATGTGGGCGAAAAAAATTTTTTAATTTTAAAATGTGTTTTCAGCATGTCGCAAAAATAATAATTAGCTACAACGATGTAGTACTTTAAAGCTGTAAGTAAACGATTTTATTGGGCCGCTTAGGTTTGGGGCGATCGTGACATGATCATGGAGCTGGGACAGCCTTTTGGGGCGATCAGGCATTCGGGCGAAACGTCCAGCACTCGTTATGGTTTCCTCTTAATTTTTGCGTGCGTAGTTTTTTTTTGAGTAATCAAAAGATAAAACTGAAGAATTACTAATTACGTTATGGGGAAATCTGATGAAAAAGAGGGAAATTGCCTGCCTCGTTGTTAGATGCATGTTGGGCTGCTTCGTTTTTTTACATCACTGTTTGTGTTTTGTTTGCGTTACTTCGCTAATTTTGTAAACACGCAGTGACGCACTGAGTTAAAACAAAAACCTGAGGATGCTACAGATCCGAAGGAAGGTGCTGTTGACCAAATTCTGTAGAATGGCATATAATATTAAAACGTAGATCCCAAAGAACAAAGTTATGATATCCAAAATAAAATAAATAAACAAACCAAAAGCTACAATGACAATCGCACAGAAAATGGCTGCTTTACCTCTTGGCTTATCCGCCATCCTTGCATTGACGAGGCTCCATAGCAATATCCTACACAAGTTTGATCACATGAGATCTTGTCGGTGACTGGAGACGAAAGGTAAGCACCCATGATAATAGTTTCGACTTTACCAGCGAACAAAAAGAATAGCTAAAATATTAAAAATATAAACATTACAGCACGTGTGTGCCTCTTTCGCGGGTTGCATACCGGTCACGTGATGCTAAGTCGGCACCGTAATGAGATTTCGATGACTAACAACAAACTGTGCTCTGGAGATCATAAATATACATATATTTCTTTTCAGTGTTGTTTATAAGATTTAATTATTGGCCAAGCCTTTTGTGAAAATTCTTTTGTTTACAGAATAGAATATTAGCCACTCACAATACAAGGTCTGATTTAGATCTTTTGCAGTAGAGCTGTTCCGTCGTTTTGTAGGAAGATACTGTGCTATTTAAGTGACAGAAATTTGCCGGATTACAATATGTCAGAGCCAGAGGCTGAAAAATCATCTGTTAACCTGCCAGCAAAACCACCCAATGTACCTCCCGAAAGTGGTGACGACTCTGACGATGAAAGCGGAGTTCTCGAAGAAAGTCCGTGCGGTCGATGGCAGAAGAGGCGAGAGGAGGTGTGTTGTATATTAAATATGTCACACAACTGTCGAATGTTCTGTTATGACGTGTTATGTTATTAAAAATTCTTTGAATAATCCCCTAAACTGACATCTGTAAATGAAGAAAGATGGCCAGACATGGACAAGTCAAGTCGTAAAATACTGAAAGTAAATCGTCAGAAAAGTAGATCTATCATCTAGTGATCATCAAGTTTGTCCGCTGCATGATTGATACTCTGAGTGATCCTGATAGTGAAGTACTGATACAACTGTAGTTACAAAACATTTGTTGCATGAAAACAAAGGCTGTCAAATACTGAAGAACAGTGACAGTGTTTCGTCACATGCATGTGCACACAGTGACACTCCCTCACATACAGCACACCACATGAGAGCACTAGCAGATAGCTGTAGCACAAAACACACACACAAAGCAAGGCTGACTCCTGGCAAATTAGCTGAAAATTAATTTTAGTTGTCATCTAAACTAGCAAAAGTTTTAGTAAAAAAAACAATCATTTTGTTGTCCTGTAAAACTTCGACTCCACTGTAGTAAGTTGGGCAAATGGCTTGGATGGCTTTCATTTTTGCTGAGACTTTCCAGAAATTATTAAGAATTCATTTAGTTAATTCACCTAATTGGTCAATGTTTTTGAGTTTTCTATCAGCATTTTAAGTTTTTATAATCTTTAACTTTATCTATCCCTTCCCATCATATAATCTGGTATATACTGGAGAGATTTGCTGAGATTTCCCCAGTTTAATAATTGAGCATCTGCTTGTGTTGTAATTGTACATGGTGTCATCAAGACTTGGTTGTCAGTGTCAGTACTGGAATTTAATATGTTGGTGTCAGTATTGGAATATAATGTCATTAATATTAGCATTGGAATATGTCAGAGAATTTAATAATTATTCTTACATGATCTGTATAAAACCTAAGAATGAACGAATGAATTATCACTAACAGCTACATTAGGGCTAAACTGTGAAGGAGCACTGCCTGTGCTGTACAGTACAAATACATGTAGTGCTACTGCTTTTTAAACTTAGTATTAAGCACCCTTCCCTTTCGCACCCTTAACTGAAGAGCGAAATGACCTCAAGTGCAGAGTCATAGTTACATTAGGTAACAGTTAGTGCTGCCATTCATAATTCAGGGTTTGGCAAGCAAACCCTTTTAACCAGTCACTAAACTTTCTTGTTCTTTATGTTGTTGTTTTGGGAGGGAAAGTGCTTCCATCTTGGGGTGATTTCACACTGGGGGTGACAGTTATGCCTTATGGCCAGCACATTCTGCTGTTCTTTAAACAATGGTTGAACCTTAAATATGCTGCATAAAGACCAGGTGAGTCCACTGACCAGTGTTTTTGTGGAGAGACAAGCCTATTATTTTTTATAAGGCATAGTCACCCCAGTATGTCCATTGTACCTTGTGAAGGATATTAATTAGGCTTGTCTCTGTTGATCTTCCTTTCCAGTCCTAAACATTAGTACACCTTATGATGTGAATGACAGTAAAAACTCTACAGTCTATGATTCCTTTCAACGTAACTACATGAAGGTTATCCATTTGAGCCCAAGGTCTATTTACCAATGTAGTCATGATCATGTAGATATAGAAAGTCAGCTGCAGGACTGGTGGAAATTTGTTTTCTTAAGCATGCGTATGCAAGCACATGTGCACATGCACATACAGACTAACAAATACATGGAGTGACAGTTATGTCTTGTGGCCAGCACATTCAACTGTCAAAGCATTGCTGCAATGCTGGCTACAAATGGCAGTGCTGAATTAGTCTATCGTAGGCACTGCCAAAGGCGTTTCATTTTGTCAGGACTAGTAGAAGCATATACAGCATATGTTTGAGAAACAGGAGAGCTAAGGGCACAACAAAAGTGATCTAGACAAGTTGGCTGTTAATGCAAATAGTAGTGTTAGTGTTACACTATGCTAGACTTTCAGAGACAAGTGCTGTTGTCACATAGAAGACTGTCAGCTGATCCTAACTTTTCCCCCTGTATATTTAACAACCACCAGTACTAGCATTATACTTACCGCTCAGTAAACAAAAATGAAATTGGTGACATCAGCTCCTGATCTATTGAGGTTTTATTCAATATCATTGCTGTGCAGGTTGAACAGCGAGATGTTCCAGGGATTGATAATGCCTTCCTTGCCATGGACACAGAAGAGGGAGTGGAGGTTGTTTGGAATGAAGTTCAGTTTTCTGAAAAGAAAAATTTCCGATCACAACAGGTGAGTCTTTAGTGGTGTCACGTTTTGGGGTCTGGTGGGTCAAGGAGATTACACCATAGATTCTAGGTGTGACCCAGCCAAGACCATCCAGCCCTAATTAAGGTCTATTATCCCTTGTTCAAGCCGCCATCTAGCAGCTCACGTCGTCACCAGCCCAGGTTCTGTCCTTGTTCACACTTCTGACCAGGGCTGTTGACTCTAGAAGCCAGGGGCAAGGTGTCACTTACCCTAGGGCACAGCTGGGGTGGGACCAGTGCAGTTGTCAGGCTGACAAGGCTTGTTTAGTTGTTCAGGGGAGGATTACTTAGCTGGAGGAATCCATTGACGCGTAGTATCGAGCATCAAGAGCTTTGATGTAGCCGATGGGTGTAAACAACCAGGAAGGGGAGGGGGTAGTTGTGTCCACACTAGGTGTCCACTTAGGGTCGTGTTCTACTAGTTGACACGGGGTGTGGCTTCTACTGTCTCTGGCCTGATTGGTTGATACATGTAACCGTCTTGTCGACCACCTGAATGAAAGAATCTATGGACGAATGTTGAGAATAAAAGGACTGGTTTAGACAGTCGAATCATCTTACGCCCAAACATCCTGTGAGAGGACATCTTCAGCGAAATCTACAGTGAGGGCTTCGTTAGCCTGAACTCCTGTGAAGAAGAGCTGCTGTGGGGAGACGTACGTGTCTTGTGGTACAAGTCTGCTGAAGGCTGAAGGATTCAGCTGCAGAATTTGAGGTGTCTCGTTCTGCTAGACGTGTGGAAGTCTAGCAGCGACAACACGTGGCTTGAGTAGACCAGTTGCATAGCGCAAAGGACTCTGCGAGGTTGTTGGATACCTCCAGACTGGGGTGAGACTCTAGCATGTGCTCCTCTGCTGTGGGAAAACCTCTACGCTGACCGGGCGGGAGAGGACTGCAGAACGTAAAAGAGGGAGACCGAAGACCGCGGACAAGACAACCGTCTGAAGTAGGGGGCGAAGGTCCAGCCGTACAAGGAGGCTGTCTGTAACTGAGCTCTTTGGGTGAGCTCAAGGGGCTGTGTGTCAGCCTTTGGAAAACGTCATATCCTCTGTGGCATGTGTGATCGTCGGCATCGAAGTCTGCTGTTAAGAGGTCAAGAGGTCTTCAGGGTATCTACTGGTGAATATATCCAAGGAAGGAGCGCTCCAACATACAGACTGTCGTGCAGACTGTAAGAAGCATTCGGGAATGAGTGTTGTGTTCTGTGAGTGTTGTGCATCACGTGGTCATTCTTTTCTCGTATGCAAAGGCGAGATTGAGGTACGTTGTTTGTCATTGTGTTTAATGGCAAGGCGGGTGATGTAGGTCGGTATCAGATGTTATTGTAGACCTAGCTCAAACAGAAGGGAATTGTGGGACCTCTAGAATTTAAATGAGTTGTAACATATATTGGCTTGATTGTAAATACTTGCTGTTTATATCAACAATACATTCTTCTTTTTTTGTGTTCACTGTATTACAGTCTTTTGTTGTTCTTTATGGGAGACTGTAGGTGGTGGGGGCTCGGCCATATGATTAACTCTGTGACCACCGCAGGCGGATTTCAACCGACGGCCGACTGACCGTAGAGGCTGCGCGGGTTGAAACCATCCGACAGATTCAAAAATTTGCAGCGACGCATTTAACGGTATAAGGGAAGTAAACTTTGTATCGTTGTAAAGGTCTATCATCGGTTGTTTCCCCTGCACTGTCTAAATGAGTTACGGAAACAGTTTCGGCTTGCCAAACAATGTTAAGTGCAGTGGCTGACCGGTCTACTTCCGTCATTCAAAATGGCAAAACGTGCAAAGAGAACCTTCCATCTGAGCCCTGAGTGATTTAGACAAGGGTCGAATTATGTTTTAATTGAAAGTGGAACCATTCACCAACAGATTCAAAGTGGAATACTCCTGATTACTGGATTTATTTACCTGTGGGAAGTGTACAAGCAGTGAAACCTCCTTTTGGTTCAATTTTCGTGTGTGTGCAAAAAGTGACTACATTTGGCACCAAATAGTACATACTATTTTATATTTCTAACTAAAAGTATTGTTTGCATTGGAATTTAGAAGAATAGATCTTTCTAAACATGTAAACTAGATTAGTGTGAGTGTGGTAGTTCTTAAGGAGTACTTTTTTTAAAAAGGTGTAAATCTATGGTTAATGGTTTCTACATAGGTCTTAGCCTGTGTCTCTAAAGAGTTAAGAAATCATATTAATTAACTTTGGTAATACAGTGATAGTTCCACCTACGCATATGTCACACTCTTGACAGTGGTCGTGTGAGCGAGAATAGGAGATGACCCGTCAAGAGCAAAAAGAAATCTCCCAAGTTGTGACAAGTGGATTTTGTGGAAGTAAGACTGATGACTCTTCAAATTGTCTTCTCAGTGTGACTGTTCTGAGTCATTGCACTATCACAGCTCAAGGATCTTAACACTCACTCCTTGTGTTTTGGAAGACAGAGCAGAAATAAAAGATCCCTCCTGCCTACTCCCTAAGGAAAAAAATCTTGCCATAATTAGAGCAATGGTAGTGCTAGAAACACAAAGATATGAAGTTGGTCTAATTTTTATTTTATATATGCTGTATAGGTTTCACACATAGGTTTCAAGTGATTTTTATGGTTAACGTCTTTGGGACATTGTAGGACAAGATTCGTCAGGTGTTTGACAACTTGATTCAGCTGGATCATCCAAATATTGTCAAGTTCCATAAGTACTGGACTGACACAACGGGAGAGAAACCTCGTGTAAGTCTTGTGTGTCTGTAGGGGTCTGGTGAGTTTCAGACCGCATCTTTTTTTTCATGTCATTGCTCTAATTTAAAAAAATTACAATATTTGTGCATGAGTTAACTCTTTGCATTCATGTCAAAATGTGAGTTTCAACGGTCTGATATACCATTGAAAATGCGTCGAAAAGTATGTTGTGGTGCTTTCAAAAATTCCAGCAGATGCACTTAACAGTATAAGGGAACTAAACCTGGTATCATTGGAAAGCTCTGTTGTATCCCCTCCTCTGTTTGTCTGTACAAGATTAGTCTGCTAACTTCGCATTAAAAAAAATTGAAGCAAATAAAAATATCATTTGTATGAAGATTGTTTATTTGCTGGACACGAATAGTTTTATGATTGCAGGTTATTTTTATAACAGAATACATGTCCTCTGGGTCCTTGAAACAGTTCCTGAAAAAGACCAAGAAGAACAACAAGACATTCCAACTCAAGGTATAAAGAGACAAGGAAAGGATGGGGTAGAGAAGCCATGTGTAGCAAAGTGTATTAGAAGTCTGACTTTGAAGCACCACATTGTTGGCATTTAAACGTCTGTTCGAGGCTGACATTCAAGACTCAATAGTTTGAGAGTATTAAGTTTATCTGAAACTGAAAGATAATGGCAGAAAATAAACTGTTGGAGGTGAAAGCGTCCCAGCTGGAAGTTCTGCCACTATTGTTCAAGAGGCCTGTAAGACCTTGTGCCTGTGCGCTGGACAAGAAGCCATTATGTGACATCAAACAACAATAGACTGTTTCTTGGACTACGCTTTGACAAAGAGAGGTTGCTACCACCCAGTGTCAGTCATGCCCCCCAAAATGAACCCTTTATTTGGTTGTTTTTATGTATGGCAGAATGATTCTTTCTTTCCCTCCCTCCCTTCCTTCTTTCTTCACTCACTCACTCACTGGTCATGATGGATCTATACTCTGTCAGACAGTTTGCATACCTGCCTTTTCCAGGCTTCCACATTGTGGCAAAAAAAAGTTTATGGTCAGGTGGTCTATTCTTCTGATTGAGTGCATGTCTGAACAATACTTTCTGCCTATCTGCCCCCTCCTTATATCGATCTGTCTGGCTACCTGCATTCCTCCACTGATTGCTGAAGACAAATTGGCTCTACTGTCATGGGCAGACTGTAGAGACTGGTAACACCTGCTCATCACCAGGACTGTCCATTGAGTGTTTTATCTGAAAACATTTTTGAATTTTCCTTTTATTGTACAGTTCTGAATCTTGCAAATAGGTTATTTGAATGGAATGTGAATAATGTTGGTCATTTTGCATGCAAAGAAAATGTAGGTCTCACTGTTCTGTGGCAGGGGATTGAAATGTTTGGTTAAAACAGATTTCAAGGAGGGCGGATATAACCTGATATAACCTGCAAATATATCAGCCTTCAACTGATATAACCTGCAAATATAACCTGATCAGTCTAAATTATTTTAAAAAGCTAATGAAAAAACATTTAAAATGTTATTAAGAACTACATGTAATGGATTTATTTCAGCTATATAAACATCATGGCTTTTACAGACAATGTCATGATTTTTGGTAAACTATGTGAAAGATGCTCATCTGTCACAACCACTTAAATCACCCATAAAATTAATAGGAAAAAATCTAAACGCTGTATAGTTTGATGAAAACACACATAGAAGCACACCAACTATGAACTGGAGCAACCATTCCTGCTGAACAGGAAGTAGTAGTGAAAGTAAGGCTAATGACCAATTTAGAGCATTATTTTGATCAGAGGGTTATTTAAGCACTCTTATTCAAGCACAGAGAAGAATTGACAGGATCCATCAGTGTACCAACAGCATGGTAAAGGGCAATTACTATTACCACAGCCTTCCTTTCGTGATTTCTTACTGTGACCGAATATTGGTAATGCGGATATTTTCAACTATTTGTTCTAACTGGAACAGTATTCACAGCAATGGTGTTTCCCTTCATCCAAGCCCTCCACCCCTTTTTAATGGCCTTCTTCTCTTATGGAATACTGACATGTTCACAGTACATGCATGGATTGACACAAAATGAAGAACAATCGAAACCGGAACAGATCCGTAAATTCAGATAGACTAGTTATTTACAAGATTCAGGGCTGTACAATAAGAGGAAAATTTTTTAATGTTTTCAGAAAAAACTGTGGATAGCCCTATAACAGATGGAACATGCAGAGAAAGAACATGGGTCAGACAAAGGATCTGAACCCTTAACTCTCTGTACTGGTGACGACCAGGCGTTACCACTGTGAAAATGGGAGTGCTAGTTGGGAGGAGTGCATTCCTTTGGTATTTGAATGTGAAAGTAACATATTGGTAGTATGCTGTCATCCTTCCATCTCACTTCCTTAAAGATAATTTGAGATTTTGAACCAACAGATGGCAACCGTCATATAGTCCATTTTAATGAAAGGCATTTTTTGCTGAAATTTTATTTTATTTTATGTTTAAGATATCAAATTAGTACAAACTTAGATATCAGTGTCAAATTTACAGGCAGTTTTGAGGTTGAAATCAGCCTTCAACCCACCTTTAATGCAAATACTGGTTGGTAGTACATGCCTTCTGCTTATTGAAACAAGTTACTTATTAGTTTAGAGAATGCTCTGAGTGCACGGGGTCATGCCAAGAGTGAGCAAAGGTTGAGGTTTAGGTTTATTATCTGCAAAATGTCTCAGTTTAAGACTTGGTTTGTGATGTTCGTAAAAAAAATGTAAGATTTTTGTTCTTATACAAAGTCATAGCTGCCTGTTTCATTTTTTCAGGCATGGAAGAGATGGTGCACCCAGATTTTATCAGCTTTAAGGTTTGTACAGTATGAGAACATAGTTGGGTTTTGCAACTATGGCTGTGTATTTTTTAATCCTGATTTTGTATCCGTTCATTTTGTGTGTGTGTGTGTGTGGCGGTAGTGGGGGGAGGGGATGATGGACATTTTGTTTAAAGAGAATGAGTCGGTGGAAAGGTGAATGTAAAAGAAAAAAAAAAAGGGGGGATTGGGGTGGTGCTGTTAACGGACATTAAAGACCATTTTCTGGCATATCTGAACAGGCTTTGAGAAATAATTTTGGGGCTCACCCTGTACTTAAACACAGACTGTGGCATTTCAATAAACATTTGTCATTTTGTGTACCTTTTTTGTGAGATGAAACAGCTGGCTTCTGGCCAGTCAGTGAGTTTAAACTAATGGCACATGATGAAGTTTAATAGGCTTGTCTTAAAATTGAAATCCAGAGGGTGGTAGGGGAGGTTAGCCTATCATCTTCATTAGATTGGTTTTCATTAACATTATCACTAAGCATGAACCCATCTTTTTCAGATGCTTTTAGTGCAGAAAAATTAATTGTTTGGATGTTGGTGCAAAATGTATTTACTTCGTAATATTGCAGGGGTGTGCCTGTATATGGGGGAGCAGAACAGACGTGCATGCGTATATAAAAGCTAAAAGCTGGTAACTGGGGAGACCTTGAAACTGCCATGTTTTGCATCATATATATTTAGTTTAAGATAGTTATAATCATGTGAAAAGTGATCAGGTTTTCTACGTTTCAATCTCTCCAGGGAAAATTAACTTGAAAATTCTTGCCAACAGAAATCCATTGTTCACAAATAACACCAAATGGAAGCTTTTTCTCCCACAGAATCTATTGCTAGTGATTGTATTATTTGCAAGAGGACATATTTTCTATTTAAAATGATTGAACTTGTTGATTTTTTTTTATTGGAAGGGTTAGTGGCTTGGCAAGAGCTTTTTACTTTCTTTTTTTTTTTTTTAGTTATCTGCATTCGTGTGATCCACCAATCATTCATGGCAACTTGGCATGTGACACCATCTTTATCCAGCACAATGGGCTGATTAAGATTGGATCAGGTATGAATCAGTGCTGCTTGCTTTTCTGTTGCTCAGCATAACATACCGCTGTGTTTCACTGTCAGAAGTTGAGCCTTCCTCTTCCATCTGCACAGTTTGAATGCCTGGCCTTTCCAGATATCCCTCCCCATTTGGGTTTTATTTTTCTTTGACGCATGCTTAAGACTGCAGCTTATGGTGGTTAGACAAAGGAAGTAATAGAAAGCAAGTGCAGTATGTTGGTATTTGTCAAGCTGTATATACTTGTCTCCATAACTGTTTGCTTACATTCTTTGCGGATTGCAAGGCAGAGTTTGCACTACACTGGACTGATTAAAACTTTTGTATTTAGTCCACCATCATCCCCCAGAGAAAAGAGTTATATTTTAAACAGGAAAATACTAACAGAGAGAATTTAAAATAATAGGGAACAAAACAAAACTGTGGAATAAAGTAAAAGTAAAAGCATTGTCTTCGGTTATTCTGAGTTAATGGGTATATTATTAAGTATTTCTAAAAATATGCAGACAGTCATGGCACCTTTGAGATGATTCTTAGGATTGCTTATTGTTTACTGTCATCACCACACTCATGATTTTTGTTCTTGTACACTTCATATAATTTTTATCACACAAATGAACAAAACATGTATAGATTTATGTTTATATTTACAGTGATGACTGTTTTTTTCCATTTGAATACACAGAGGATTGTACACTTTTATAGGAAATATTCTTTACACATGTGCATACTCAAACCATGTGCATACTCTGTACACAAATGAGCACACATGTACTCCCTGTTGTCTACACAATTTTTATCGTTTCACATTGGTGTCGAGTTTGGCATCATCTGTAAAGAAAAGAATTGCCTGCTGATTACTGGGTGGGTAAGGTAGGTGTTAGAAAAAACATGTATATACTGATTCAGTAACATTAACTGCCAACTGTTTAGATTTCATGATCAGTCACTGGGACTGCCTGTAGCATAAAAGTAAGGCAGGGTTGCCATCAAGACTGTAATGATCATGGGTTCAGATCCTATGTCTGGTGCCTGGTCTTTTTTCATGTGGCCCTGGTTTATAGGGTTGGCTATAATAGGGTTTTCTCTTGGTGTTCTATCTTCCTACCTCTTCCTCCTTCCTGCTCCACCCCTTTTGGTCCATTCTGTCATGAGACGGCCTTCATAAATCTGACATAATCTTAAGCAAATATCCACAACTGGTGATCAGTTAGCTCTAAAGGCATTGAGGTCTGCAGATATGTATGTTTCTTTAACAACTTATTAATTCAGCCTTATAGTTTTTATTTATCATTTTAGCAACCTTGATAATAATATCACTTCAAAAAATTAATGTCCTGCAATTATTTTAAAGTTTTAAAATACTAAAATGCTAATGTCCATGTATGCTTTTAAAGTGTCAATAATAAACTATACAAAAGCTCAGTTAAGCTTGTGCACAAAGCACTTGCAAAATTAATGCAGGACAAAGCGCTATAAAGTTTCATTTTCTAAACAGGAAGTAGCAAGCATTTTAAAAATTATTTTATGGAAAAGGAATTAAAAACATACAACACAGTGTTCATTCTTTCTTTTCTTTTTTCTTTTTCCCTCCACTTGATTCCTTTCCGTTACTAGTAGACTGCTAAACATTAAGCAAATAAAACTTGTAACATTCATTAAGGACATCTGCTGTAGTTACTTGCTTACTTGCATTATGAACTAATGCTATGGACATTTCAGCGCCTTCTCTCAGCTATGGTAAGTGCCAGTATAAATGATAGAAATGGAGGGCTTTTGCAGCTAATCATACTTTGGAGGATGTATGCTCTTTTAACCTTTCTTTTCTCGCTTTCTTGATGGTAGTTTTTGTGTCTGATGAGTATGATAAATATCCATGACCATGCTATTGGAAAAACCTAAGCAGTTTATTGATGTGGTCTCTTGTGTCCACCATTCCACCATTATAGCACTCACTGACTTAAAGAGCATATTCATCATCCTATCATTGTGTCAAGGCTTCAGTCCTTGCCAGTGTTGTAATCATAGGTTAGTGGTTGAAACAAGCCCAGAGAGAGTAGCGTGTAAAAATCTATGTTTATGTACACCCAGAAATGTTTCTGTCAGCAAATTAATGGGTTTTTTTTCAACCTCTTTAAGGACAGAGCTTTTATGTCACTTAAAGCTCTGGATTAAAGTGTTTCAAGTCCTGTTAAATATTACCTGAGACTCCCACAATCCTACTCCTGTTTTACCTTTGTGCTCCTGTGCTAGCAAATCATTCAGTATCAACTGTACTTCAC
Source organism: Lanistes nyassanus (assembly GCA_004794575.1). NCBI lineage: Eukaryota > Metazoa > Mollusca > Gastropoda > Architaenioglossa > Ampullariidae > Lanistes > Lanistes nyassanus. The sequence continues at coordinate 576,842 of SMGT01011862.1, read as the reverse complement.
ATGTGGCTTGGTAATATTATTATAGTTAAAAATATAATATATAAAGCAAACAATAAATTAGTACAGGGGAGGATTTGTTGATGAAGAGACCATATGGTGTTGGCTGCACCATTTTTTTTTAGTGTACAGAAGTGACCGGAACACAGTTGCAATGCAGCAGATTCGTCATTTTACTGTTGGTGCTGCGCTAGCCTCTCTCCTGTCCTGCCTCTTTGCAGTCTTTTTTATGGTGACCTGGTAGAGCTATTCCGTGCTTTCAGCTTTTTTGCATCCACTACCTTTTCATGCTTTGTTACAATGTGTTTTGTGAAAGTTTGAAGAACAGATATAAATTTTAAAAATAGAATGTATAGCTAAATGTTAAATGCTGTTGCTTTTTATGTGTCAGTTTGTTGTTTTCCTTTCCTGATACATGTAAATGGACATTGTAAAAGTCTATGCAACCATCCCTGTGAATTCATGTCTGTTTTTATCTTTCAGAATTTTATATAGTTGGCTGAGATTATCAAAACTTCAGGCTCTATTGTGCCTGCATCTGTTGTGTATGGGTGCGTGCGTGTATGTGCATGTGTGTGGATTGTTCACATGCATTGTTATGCATGTATGGTATCCCTTTTCATACAGTCTTAAGAATCTGGGTATATGTAGCTTTTTAGGAATGCTTGCAAAAAGTTATTACTCTTTACCTTTATTTAACATGTAATTTGTAAGAATCTTGACATTTCTTAGGGTGCGTGACCACCTTTTCAGAATGTTAATAAGTAAGGTGTTTTGAAGAGAATGTGTGACATTTGACATTTGTTTCAATTGCATGGATGCATATTGCAAAGTTCTGTTTATAAGTAAATGCATCATGTTAAAAAAGTGTATATATATATATATTGCTTGTGAGGCAATAATAACTGCATGTTTTGTTGACATGATAATTTGTGAAGTTTAGGATTAGCTGTTCGGGAATTTAGTAATTTCTGTTTTGTTTTTACCAGTTCTAAATTAATTTTATAAACCACAATAGGTCTAGTCAGTGGGTGGGGTACTTTCTGGTTTCAGTCCATTTTCAGAGACAAAACTGAAAAGACAAGAAAATCTGCAAAATATTATCTTAAAGGGAAGTTCTTTATTTGACACTGGGAGTCCATGAGAATAGTTTTGCACATTGCATTGACTTCAAATTGTTGGAAAGGTGCAAAACATTTATCCCAAGTTATATATAATAACTAGACTGTTCCTTTTATCTAATGGCTTTTCTTCCACAGTGGCACCAGACGCTATTCATCTGCATGTGAAAACTTGCCGTGAAAACATCAAGAATATACACTGTGTTGCCCCTGAATATGGAGGTAAGAAATCCACCTGCTGGTGGATTGTTAATTAAGGGATTTAATTACTTCATTGCAGAGTTTTGAAAGTTGATATTATTCCTTGCTTTGGCCTTTTCTTAAGCAGTTGTAATATTCTTGTCCTTTTTGTTTGTTGCTATTTTCTATAATTTTCCATTTAAAATATAACCATTAAACAATTTCTTTTTTAAATACCACTTATTTCCTTGGGGCATGTTACAAATGTGAGTTGTTTACAGTGGTTATTTTCCTGTTTATTGATTAATGTTATTGATTTTTATCATTTCGTAGTTTAAAAAATTGTCTCGGTGTCTTGTGGATATTTTATGTTAGCAAGGAAATGTGGATATCGATCTGATCAAAATCCATACGGAGCATGATGGATGAGAATAAACATTTTAACAGATTTGTCTTAAGAAGGGACTGAATGTGCAGGTTCCAGTCCTGTTACTGTCAAAGTGGATATTTATGCTTTTGGGATGTGTGCACTTGAGGTGAGTTCACCACCATTTCTAGTCATTGCTTTTGAACAGTATGCGATGTTGATTGTTAGACTCTATGAACAGTTATTGATTTTTCATATTTTCACCAGTGTTGAATTCACTGGGTGCAAGTGTGCAGAAGCCCAGTTTTAGCCAAATATTTTAATTTTAAACAGAATACTATAGGTGTGTACTAACCCCCCACTCCCTCCCAAATAGAGTCATTTCACTGACTTGCAAATGAAGAACTTTTGTAAGTGACAAACTTCCTTGAGCTGACTTCATAACTTGCATTACAAGCAAGGTTATAGGGTAAGAGCTTGCCTTACTTTCTGAGATTGCCTGTTTTTTTCCTGAGCAGTTTATTAAAAGTGTCAATTACTTTTACAAATGAATTCAAGCCCTGGATGTGTATACTAATGTAGGGATCTATTTTTGCACTAAATTGGTAGTTTAGTTTTATAATATATTTTGTTTTTGTGTGTACCCTTTTTTTAACTGTATGTAGTCGTGCCTTGACAAGCGGTAAGTGTACTATTGTATTTCACAGATGGCAGCTCTTGGTATCCATGGTAATGAAGAAGGTGGTATTGTCACACAAGAGGACATTGATGCTACACTGGACATTCTGGAAAACCCTCAGCAGAGGGTAATAATACCATACAATGACATATTTAGACATGGCAGTGTTCTGTTAATTAACGAATTTCCAATTTTTGATCAGCCCAAATGTTTTTATCACCAATAGTGCAGTAGACAAGTTACTAAAAAGTATTTAATGAATGTGTGCGAATTTTGTGGTGTTTTTATGCAATGTTCATTATCCTGCAGTTCATCATTTTACGTCTTTTGTTTCTTAACTGTTGTTTTGGAGTACTGAAATGTCAGCTGTCTGTGCTTAGTAAGGTTATTTCTGGAAACATTACTGAAAGTCCAGATTTAAATCCACCACATATAAAGCTCTGAAAGTTTCGGCAGACATCAGTACCGTAGTGACATTGTGATCCAATGCCAGGCAATGATTGGTACATCTTTTTTCTCATGACTAAGGTGATCGTTAGAAGTTAGTTATAATCTGAAACAGAGAGAGAGAAAACAACGCCGTTACTTATAGACATAATAAACTGTTGATCTAAAGTGCTTTTTTTTAAGCTCAGGCTTCAGATAACTAGCACACTATCACACACTCTAGTAGAGATAGGTATCCCAGCTAAGAGAGCACCCTGTACTGAGATCAGTGTACAGCTCACTAGTCCAGCAAGATTTCAGCTAAGTCATCACATTATCTGCAGTCATACTATAGCCGGCCTAGCCTAGTGAAAATCTCTAAAGAAGCAGTCACTTCATGTACTGAATAAATGCTCAGTACATGAAGTGACTGCTTTTTCAGAGATTTACATTCATACAGTACTTTACAAATTTTTTCTTGTGATGACATAATATGTAAACATTTCATGACTATTTTTAATCTTGATTAGTTGACCATAGTAAAGACAATGTTAACAGTTAATTAACCTATTAAATGCATCTATTATTATTAATTATGCATAGTTGTGTTGTCATTTGACAATAAAGCTTTGTTATTTTTAGAGTTATGGCTGGTTGTTGATATCACATGGTGCTTCCCTTATTTTTTGCCTACCCCCAATGGCATGCCTGATATTCTTGTTTAGTCTTTCATTAGAATCTGCGTTAAACAGCATTATATTCCTCCTTCGCAGTGAGCACCATAGATTTTGCCTCTTCTCTGGGGTTATGGAAAGCAGGTTTATGTTTATACACATTAATTGTGCTACACGTGTACAAATATGGAGTAATATCAGCTCTTTTTTTTTTTTTTGGCAGAGTTTTCTTGAGCTGTGTATCCAGAAAGATCCAGAAAAGAGACCAACAGCCCGAGAACTCCTTTTTCATCCTGTGTTGTTTGAAGTCCATCCTTTGAAACTGCTTGCAGCCCACAAGTTTGTCAAGAGTTCACTTTGTATGAAAAAACTTTCCCATCATAGCATTTCTGTCTATAGATACAGATGTTCAGTCTTGAAAACTAAATTACTAGTATTTTATACCTTGCAATATTGCTTTTCTTTCGTTAACGGTCCAATGGATTTAGCTCTACAGTTAGGACCACTAGCAGGAAGTAATCTGCATTTTTTTAAAGGTAGTTTTGCAATTTCACTTATGCTGATTCCCCAATAGCCCCTTTTCTTTGAATTTGTTTTAAATCATTGCTTTTGTTCATGCACATGCATACACATGTGCAGAATGTGCAAGATGTAATGCATCCTTGCACAAATACAGTAATGTGCATACTTTGCATGTGTTATTCACCCACTAATTCCTTAGCCTAATCCACTTGTCAGCACTAAGAAATCAGTTTCACTTGTGTTGTAGATCAACAAGAGAGCCTGGATGAGACTTACATGAGCAAATGTGATAGCAGCAAAATCATTGCTACTATTCCTGCTCGAGGTGGTGAACCTGTACACTTAAAGTAAGTTACCTTTTTCATGTTGGTTGCATACATGTTTTTGCACATTATAAACTCCCAGATTTTTAAAAAGTATTTTCTACTCTTTAAGATACAAATGGGATTTAACATAGGAACGTTGCTGGGAACAAGTGAAATCACCTCGTGGTAAATGCAGCTCATGCTGAGAAAATGAAGCTCAAATTATTGAAACATGGTGCTTTTTGCGTCCATCAATCTGCTACATCAAATGTACAGAGCGGTCCATGCGCAGCCTGCAGCTCATGTACAGTCACAGTTAATAAAAACTGCAGAATCTTGAACAAAATGATCCACAGGCACAGTCACTCCAGGCAGCCGAACAGGGTGCCATGCCAAGCAAACGGGAAATGTGTTGAGTCATGACAGACTACCTAAAAAAAAGCCTTGAGAGTAGTCTGGTTTACAATCACCGCAGAGCACTGGATGCTTTCTTATCAGCATTGAAGCACCTTGTTTTTTGAAACTTGCCAGTGATGCATAAAGGGAGCTTGCCATGGGCAACCAGGTTAGTGCCGGTCAGCAAAGACAAATGTTCCTTGGACTTCTCTCCATTTGACTTTCCTTTCAGTGCAAAAGTCTTGGAGATTAAACAGTGATAGAGCAAGCCTGTCTCATCCACATTGTAGATGTCCGATACACAGAAATGGAGTTGTTTCACCGCTGATCAGTGCTTGCAAGCATCAAGAATGCACTGTCCCCACTGACTGTTTTCTGAGAAATCCCCTTCCTCTTTTTTCTTTAAATGCTGCTACCAGCGCTGTGAGGGCTTAAAATTGTCAAATCCCAGCTCAGTCTGTTCTGCTTGAGAAACTGGTACATATATTCCCATTGTGCATGTTTTCCAACCCCATGTTGAGGACGGTCAGACACGGCACCCGAAAACGATGATTTGGGACCATTTTATGCATTTTGAATTAACACCGTTTTCGTCACATTTGAACTATATATTATCATGTTCAGTCACTATTTTGTTCAAAAAGTGGCTAAATTTTGTGTAAAAAAATCAATAAAGTGAGGTACCCCATCCTCCCTTTTGTTGTCGTTCGCGCTGTTTGCCTGAAAATTGCTCTTTTTGCAACCTTGACAACGTGCCTTTGCGCCGCGCAAAGACCGGCATATTTAGTACCGCTGTGTAGGTCGTTCTCTTCTCTATCTCCTTCAGCTATTTTTGAAACTGTAGGGCTAACAAGCGAAGCATCGATTGGCTGAAAACCAGCACACTACACATGCGAAAATTTCCTTTTATGGAAACCACGCGAGCACCACGTCACCAGTTCAAATTGTCATCCAATCAGAAATTAGCTTTTCTTCTTTGTGCCTACCAACCGTCCCACAATGCATCGCTGTACATGACGCTTTGTTACTGCTTCCGATTCTACTTGGGCAAGTGTTCTCCAAGTCTTTAGAGATTTACAGCGGTCTGATAAATATTTTGTGGAAATTTCAACCAACATTCGATTATAATGCCTCCAAAAGTTTGGCCGAAGACACGAAGCATGCAACTGCTACGGCAAGAGCGCGAAACAAGCAAAAAACGACCTTGTGCCTGAGCACAGCAAAAGCGTTGTTGCCACTCCTGGCTTGTCAAAAAATATGTGTGAAAATGAAGATATAAATCAGAAATCGGCCTCACAAAAGAAAATGGAAAAAATGAAAGAACCTAGTGACATTTTGGATGCTACAGAACAAGTCTGGTGTCTTGCACTTGTTCGGCAAATTAGAAAAGTTTGAGGTTGTCATGGGAATTCCAGGATGCATCTCAAGACTTTCCAGCAAAAGAATAACAGGTAAGTTTTATTTTTCCATACCATTTACATTAAGCAAAATGTTTTCTTTAGTTGACATATTGCAATGTCTCTGCAGTGACAATTGTTTTTGACAGTTTAAAATTTTGAACAGATGATTAATATGTCTAAATCACACTAACAGTACATTCAGCCTCTTTTGAATTACTGAGGGCTCATTATTTTCTTTTTTAGCTGCTGAAATTGAATCTGGTGCCAACACTTTGGAAAAACTGGAAAGGGCTGATGACAGAAGTTTCTAAAGCAGATGCAGCAACAACCCTGCAAGCAAGACGGCGGCGAAGACAACATGCACTTCAGTGTTGTGCAGAGTAAAGCAGGGATGGGGAGGTCTATGGGGTGGGCACTAAATTGTCTGAATTGCCTTCTTGTATTAACACATAGACTTAATTAAAAATAAAAGTATAATCTGAATTGTTTATTGCAAATACTGACACAGACATTAGCTGGAACATTTTACAGGGTTATTCGAAATGACGCACATTTTACAGATAATTGTTTGCCTAGAAAGGGGGTAAATTTTTTGCTGAAATAACAAATAATTCAGTTCAACAATGTTAAACTCATAGCATCTAAACAGTAATAACATATTTTACCATTGTAAAACAACCAGTGGGTTGAAACTAAGAAGAAATACATAAAACATGTTTTGTTCACTAATTTGCGATCTTCTCAGTTTTGCCATTTATTGTCATAAAACTAAGAATAACTCAAAAACTACCTGACAGATTTTCTTAATATTTACCAGATGGGTTTGTTGTTGTGTTTGCTAAAAATATTATTAAGCTTTTTTCGAATAAAATAATTAATTGGCAAGTTATGCCCATTTAAAGTTTAAAGACTGGCGTTTGTCTTCTTTCATGGTCTGTATGATATGGTTTTTTTATTACAGTCAATTGAATGCATTTATTGATAATTCTTTTAATAATAAAGCTAGTTTATACTGTGCAGAATATGTGTAAAAAGGAATTGTGATTTGTTATTTTGCTTTAAAAAGTGTTCTAAAAATAGCATTTTGGCCATTTTGGCCAAGCGAAGCATCGATTGGCTGAAAACCAGCACACTACACATGGGAAAATTTCCTTTTATGGAAACCACGCGAGCACCACATCATCCAGTTCTTGGCCATTATCAGTTGCAAAACCTCCCACTTGCATCCTTTTTTTCACTGGCTCAAAATCTGTCTGCTCGATCTTTGCTCTATTCTTGACACTGTCACACTTTCTTGGTGTCAGTCGACTGCTGATCGCTGTCGAGATCACCAAGAATTTCCCTTTTTGTTTCATTTGAGATGGACTTTGGCTTGGGTTTGAGTGGCTGCATTAATAAAGTCATGTTTGTGATGGATTGCCAATTGATCACTGTGTGAGAATATGACTGAAATGACAGGAAAACGATGAGTGATTTGGAGCATGCTTGAACCAAAACAAGTTAGCTGTTGTTGTTGAATTTGGTAAAGAACTGCTTCCACTTAGCAGTTATTTTGTACTAGTGAATAAGCTAGGGTTGGCCAGAGGTTAAAATGCATTGCACAAACCAGTAGAGGCATAGAATACACTGAGGTCATGAGAAAGAACCAGTCAGACGAGAGAGAAGGAAATCAAGTGCCTCTGTTACTGCAGGCCTGACAGTGGTTTTCAGTGTATACGTGGATGCTGTTCATAATTTAACTTTTTATATATTTTGATGTTGTTGCAAGAGGGATAATTTGCACGCTATTTCATAACTTAACAGAAAATTTTAGGCATATGTGTCATTTATAGGATTCCTTTAATTTATATGCCCTTCAGGGAAGATGGTAGAAGACTGTTGTTTAAGACCCGTCAGCACAGTTATAAAGTTCTGTGCTTTCTTCTTGCTGAGGTGTACCTGTGTGTGTTCTATCATGTCTTCCTGTTTAAGATTTTTGTCACACTGATAATATCTAGCTCGCCCTTTCCAGCTGCCATTATTTGGCATGAATAACATTTTTCTTTTTGACAAGTTGTATGTTGTTTGCAGGGTTTCAAGTGTGCCAGGCTTTGAACTGGAAAAGTTTCTTGAAGATGTGAAGTAAGTTTATTCTGCCTTGTCACATGCACAGCTTAGAGGATTGATATTGCTTGGTCCACTATGAAAGGAGCTACAAGCATGATTAGAGAAAGAATAATAGAAAGATTTGGTGTGCCTTGCTTAATGATGTGATACAGGCATGCTTTGCACATTCTAATGAAGCCAAATGTAAACACGAAAGACCAGGATTCTGTAGTCAGTCAGATGTTTCTCAACGTTTAAACATAGGCATGAGTACGTGCATCTACAGCCACCCACCCACACACACGCGCACCCTTCCCACCCCACCCACCAACACACATACTATAAAATAGTGTATTGTAAACACACACCATCACCCTTCCTGCACACACACTATGAAATAGTGTATTATTGTAAACACATACAAACAAGATAGTTATGTTTTTGTGTTCTCATTTCATTGTGGATTCAAAAACATCCTGTTTACTTGATAGTTGTTTAACTATGGAATATATTCACTCAACTTTATGTACAAGTGACACCTGTTTATAGGGCTGGCCTTTGGAGGTCTTCCCCCCGTACTCCAGTTTCCTTCCCTCTATCCTCTTCCCCAAGCATTCTTTATCACCTTATGTCCGTCTACCCCACTGATGAAAGCCTGTTGCTGACAAACAGCTTTATTACTTTATGCAGGGAAAATGTTATTCCATGAGCAGATACCATCCTTGCATCTTGAAGTGATTTGCTCTGTGATGGTCATTGACAACAGTCCATAGTTTGGTTTCTGACATTTTCATGAGTTTCACAGCCTCAAATGTTGTTGACTACATGCCACGTATAAAGTACTTTTCAAACTTTTTTATTTATTCAACATATCTTTTTTAATGCAGAAATGGCATCTACCCGTTGACGGCATTTGCAATGATGCAGCCTCCCCCATCCCGGCCTCGGGCTGTCACACCAGAGCTGGCCGAGTCTGTCAAATCTGAGACGCCAGAGCCCTGCGATGCAGAGACCAGGATGGTCACTACAGTCCAGTGTGGCTTCCGTCCCCCATCTGACGACGGCAAGTCCGTGCTCTACATTCTTCTACGCATGGACGACAAAATGAACAGGCTTCTACAGACAGAGTGGACAGATGACCTTACAGCTGCATTGATGGCTGAGGAGCTGGTACATCTTGGTTTCATTAATGAGGTAAACATTGTGCAGTGCTGTCAGACAGAAGTCCCCTTCCCTAAAGGCTACAAAATGGGAGGATGAGAGAGGGAGAGGGAGAACTGGCTACACAAGAAGTGACTGATCCTTCCCACGGTACACACTAGACTTTCATTTTGCTAGCAGAAAACAGCATACACAATGGGTCATAGCTATCAAATTTTGACACAGCCAATTAATTTGTTGAAGGTTGAATTTGTGAATTCAGGAGAGAATTCGTTTGAGACTTAATGATCCAAGTGGTGGCTTGATTGCTTACTGTTTTATAATCTCAGAGCTCTAACTTTCTTTTAAGCTACTTTAAGAATTAAGTTGTTCACTGCACATGCTTGTGTGTAGCTTGGCTTGGCCTATATTCCAGAGTCCTTCTGGTTAATAGATTTGTTCTCAAGCAGTTGAGTTGAATGCTTGCATTCAAATCAGAATCAGAATAAAAGATCTTTTGTTTGTTTTTAGTTTGATAGAGACAAAGTCACCTTGCATCTTCAAGAATGCATATCCAGCCCAAAGGATTTCATGAATGGTGTTGGAGTGGACCCCCCAATCTTCCCAATCCTGGCCACAGCATCGTGAAGCAGCAATGTCCCTGTGCACCCTGTGCCACCGAACTTCCCTGTTGCTTGGCTTCCTTACACGGCACTTGCAATAATGCTCCTGGTGGGCCATCACCTTATTCTCATAATGGGTTACCAGTTCCACGTCTGACGAGGGGATCGGTTTGTGCTGCTGTCCATTTTCTGTGATCCTTCTTCAGTCAAGAGGATCAAGAAGGAAATGAGATAACTAAATGTGACCATTTGATGGCATCACCTAGTTTGTTGGAGATTGTCTCTTCTGCTGTTCAAACAGGGGGAGGCAGCAGCAGTGCTTAAATGGATGGATTGGACATAGCACCTTATACAAGTTATGTCTGCCTCTGTTTGCCTGGTGGCACAAAACACACCAAGCCTGTTGAGAAATGCTGGTTGTAGACACTAGAATAACCGCACATTTCACAATCATTGAGTGCATTTCCTGATGTTAAGAATGCTGTGTGGCAAGACATATGCAGTTGTATACATGTACTATCTGGTTCTGCAGATGTAATGTTGAAACCCCGAGTCCAGATGAATAGAGTTTGCTATTCAGTATTGAAAAGATTCAGTCTGCCTTTTCAAGTTTTGTGTCAACATTCAATTTTTATATCTAGGCACAGACTAAATAATACAGATCCATGGTTTGAAGTAAAGATGGCACGAGCATAATGTGCGATCATCTAATGAAAATGATTTATGGGGAGATTTGTGATTTGATTTTTTAGAAAAAAACTAAAGTTAACCCAATCTTTTCATTAAATCTTGATTGCTTATTGCATAAGATTTAAAAGATGATGTTTTACTGGCTTGACATTGCCATTTCAAAAAAAAAGAGTTTTTCTTTCACAGTTGCTCTGAGCAAAGATAGTGTCAGCAACAAGATGTAATTTTTGTGTGTGTGTGATTGGAGTTGTAGAGTTTAATCACTGTTTTCAACTTATTATGCAAGTAACAGGAAGAACTGCAGATTGCTCTGTTAAATGCTTTACACCACTGTTTTCAGACTCTCCTATCAACAAATTAAAAGTGTCTTTATAAGTCTTCCAAAACTAATTTTTTTTCAAAGAATTTTTGGATTGCTAGAGAACTGGGAGTTTACAGATATCTTTTATTAAATATAACAACAGAAAATGGTTTCTTTTGCTTTTTAAGAGGATATTTAAACTCATTCCGAGGCTGAAAGGCTTTTAAACTTGGGGTCCTATCTGCTTCGTTGACATGGAGCCAGATGACACAGACTTTTAAAATAAAATGTTTTGAGTTGCGGAGAGAGGGTTTTCACATTCATGCCTTTCCATGTGTGATATATCTCAGTCCAGCGTTTGTTGGCTTCACCTTATTGTTTGGTTTATCTTTGGGGTCACTTTTTAGGTGAATTATTTCAGGGCATTAGAAACAGAAGCATAAAGAGTTTCTGTCTTCATTATCTGGAAGTGAAAATTTAAAAGAGAAGAATAAAAAGAAAAGAAGTTTTATGGGGTCTTGATGTGGGATGCTAATGAGTTTTCTTTTGCTGAGGGATACATGTTCTGAGAGAGTTGGCACATGTTCATCTAACGAAAGCTTGATTTAGACCATACAGACTGCAAAAGAATTATTGCAAAGAGCAGAAATGAAAAATGTGTATGTCCATTTCCTTTTTTTAAAGTGTTCTATCATCAGTATTTTCATTGGACTTAGTCTGAATCATTTTGCTGAATCATTTGCAGCTGCTTTCTAGCCTTACCTCATGTTTCTTTTTGGATGTGGCGCATCTCTGCTTCTTTGTTTTTGAGATCATTTTCCATTAATGAGCTCATACCTAGTGTTTACAACCCTATTGCCATATTTTGTTTTTCAAGCTTTCTTTTTTTCCTGGATTGAATTTTCGTGTTCAGATATTTAGATGAAGGCACGCCTGTTCGATAAGGTGGATTCTTGGTTTAAAGACAAATTTGCAGCCTCACAGACTCTTGTTTTCAGGACTTACTTGGAACACAGAGGGGTGTCTTATTTTCACTCAAAAACAAGCACCCAGTTGATAAGTTTCATAAAACCTTGCCAATAAATTTGAGGAGCCTAGGGCTAGGAAAGAATAGATTGACCCTAGATGCTGGAACTATAAAGGTGGCTTCAGCAAGAAATCCAGTCAACATGTCAGTGTGGTTTTGCAAATGCGGACTTGTAATCTGCTTTTTTAATTGCATGTATTTGTCCATATGTGTACATATATCACTGGCCAGTGTTTCCTCCATGTAACTTAAGCAGGACTTCAAAATTTAGAGCAAATTCCTCAACTAGAGGTCCAGTTTCACGTACGGTCACCCTAGAATAGGCTGCTAACCCCAGCTTGCTGGAAGTACAGGCACTTCAGGGGCTAGCACAAAGCAGAAAGAAGTATTGAGCTGTGCTCATGTTTTCTGCCAGACGTCCTTTGGAGTGCCTCCCATCCCATAAGCTGGATAGCTTAAGCAGTGCTAAAGTGGGTGGAACTAGTCCCTGAAATGTTTATATTCTCATTTATATTCATGTCAGGGTGTTTGGTTTGACAGTGAACATAGAGTGTGTTTTTAAGCCTCGCCATACAGTTGGTGAGAAAGGAAGAGGTCAAACTTGGGAATGCAAGTGCCTTTCATGCACAACAGAAAATTAGGCGGAGATATTTTTGTCGCTTTGGTTGTGCTTGTAGATGTGACTGCATGTTACTGTGGAAGGTAGATGTTCTGTGTATTCTTGAAACACATTTCATAAGAAAACTGGTAAAATTTTGAACCTGCTTAAGAAGATAAAAGGTCTTTTTGGGGGTGTTTGGGTTTTTGGTTGGGTTTTTTTTTGGGGGGGGGGGGTTATTGTCGTTGTTGCCAGCAGAGTTCAGCATCACTGCTGGACTCCTGGTGTCTTGCCCAGTTCTCATGCGTTGATTGGAAGCTGTGAATACTAGAACTACTGGATTCTAGAGCTACTTATGATTCCAACTACCTGTACCCAAAACAGGACTCCAGCAAAATATCAGCTGTACCTACATTCTACCTCAGATACGTTTCTTTGTTACGTTCCTGTCAAACTGGTCACTGGCATTAATTACTCATTTTGTTTATCAGAATAGTTTCTTCTAAATTTTTAACACATGCAATCAAAGTATTTAGAAAAGAACAAGGACTGCTGGAGATCAAGCCAGCTCTCAGTGAAACACTAAGAAATCACTTCAAGAGTCTTGTTAAATTAAACCGTCATGTGTCAAAGTAGAGTGCTGAAAAGAGAGAGATCCCCTTTTGTTTCAATGAACTTAGATATTCCATCCAGACAAAAACAAAAGGTAAATGAAAGCTAATGAAAGTAGTATTTATAAAATGAAAACTTCAATCATGCCAAACGTTCCGTGCATGTCCAGGAAAGGAGAGGCAGACTTAATGCTCATCTTGCTATGCTCAGCAGTATTAATAAAAGCTGTCATCACATCCCTTTTTGTGCGGCTTTAGTTTTTCTCCCATGTCTTCTTTCCCTTTCTTTCGCTTTCTTTATATCCATTATTGCTAGCTTGAATATAAATCTGGTATGGTTTATTTGAGTATACATGTGCATGTATTTGGTTTCCCATCAGTGATTGTGTATACATGTGGAAACATACGTCTCCAACATCAGCCATGAAAACGATCTTGTTGATGATAGCACAGAGCAGTTAACCAGCCCAGCAGAATTATAAAGCATGTTTGTGTGTCCAGCAGACTGCAGACTTGTTTTGTCAACCAAATACCCCTAATACCTGCTGTCGTTCAGACTTGTGGAAGGTGGCAGTATCCCATTACCATGATAGACCAATGGCGGCGGGAGACTGATGCACTTTTAAAGCCGTCTCATGACCTTTCTTCCTGTTCTGTTCAGTGCAATTTTAGTTTCAGTGACAGTGATGTAGGAGGGGTTAGTACATATATATTACAGTGTTTGTGCCACTGCACCACGAAACCAGTCTTAAGTTCGAAATTGGGTGTTTTAAGTTAAATACATTTTTTAAATCTATGGTGTTTCGTGATCATTTTGATATACTAACCATTGTCTTTGCTTAATTAGTAACAGAGATATGGCCTGTTGAAGGTCAGAATATGAGTGGCAGCCATTTTGATAAAACAGGCTCCAAAGTTTCAGCATGCAGTACTGAGTCAATGTCCTGAGCACACAAATACTCATTTTCACTTAATTTTGGATCTATATGATAATTTACAGTCTTAAGAATGCTTTTGTGCACAAAAGTGAAATTCAGCTCGATCGACCCCACCAACCTATTTCTGCTTGTAGCTACAAACTGGCCATTCTGACTCGAGACTGGTTTCTTTGTGCAATGACCCATTTGCTTGCTCCGAAAGGAGCCACTGTATTTATGATATGCATGTTATTGGTGCACTAGTAGGTTTTCAATGATGTCATTTACATTTGACTTAATCTGCAGTGATCTGCACAGCATTGAACATTTGTTCAGTTCGAGTTACATTAGAATGAAGCAACAGTATTGTTATGACCCAGGAATTGTTTTCTAGTTGTGTTAATATTGCAGATCTTTGTCCAAATCCAAACTGTGGCATGTTTATTTTAATCATATTACAAGAGTGAGTTTATGGGCAGGCATGCATGTGTGTGTGTGTGTGCATGTGGATCCATGCATGTATGTGAGAAAAGGTAGGCAGTAACTCTAGTATTCCACATGATGTGATGGTGTGACAATGTAGAACATCCTTTGCATTTTTCTGCAAGCTTACTCCCAACATTTCCATCCAAGAGGATGTGTCCTTGTTTAGTTTGAGAAAGACATTTTTTTTAAACCAAAGACATGCAAGGGAGTTCCTATCTGGACTTAAGCAGCGTGAATGTTTGCATGTACTTTAACATAGAGTATAATGTGCCCTTTATTATGTGTACACCATTGTGATATCCACTTCAAGTGAAGAAAATGTTTCTGGCTTTGTTCATTATTTATGCTATTGTTTCACTGACAGTATCCAGTAAGAAGGGTCTGTGTCTTTTGTGTGTGAATGTGCATACATGCATGTGACTGCTCGTGCATGTGAGCCAAGACGTATTGATATATTTTAGGAATATTGACTGCTGTTTTGCATAGTTATGCCGCTTTGTCCATTTATGGATTGGCCTTGTCTAATTGGTGCTTGTTAGATACGTCACAAGGGAGCACAGCTATTGGCTCTTTTAAGATCAAGTTTACCCCAGTGCATTTCATAATAGTGCTAGAAAGTTCCTCTACACTACACACGGACAACATTTTTCAAGGTTTTATGAAAACCTGGAATACTTCATGGGGTAGTGAAAGTTATTTTAAAACAAACTCTTCATTTTAGGAGTTTGAAATGACATTTTTGCATAGTCTTGTGGCTTTCCATTATAGATTTTGGTTTGCTTGAAAAAAATGTGCTTAGTCCTGCTTTGAATGGCACCATCCTTCTGTGTGGAAGGAAATGGTCCAGATGTAGGTGATTAGGGTAGTGTGGTGGCACTCTGTGTGGGACTCGAGGTGTTCAGGGTATATATCACTTGGTTATTTGTAAACACTTTTGCTTGTGTGTCTGAACAGATACATTCTTTCACACTATTTCCCATTGCAGTAACAAAGTAGTAGTGGTGTGTACCGTATCATATTTAGGTATTTTCAGGAATCGCCTAAATCCACTTTAAAAATCTTGAGCATCTCTGAATTAAAACTTAGCCAAGTTAATAAGAATTATAAAAGAGTTGGATTTCATTTTTGTTTTTAAGAGAGGAAAGGAACAGCATAAATCTGCCTGTTATGAACTTTTGCCTTTTCTCCTATGAACTCTATTTTCAAAGTTCCGAAATTACTAAATCATATACTAGGAAGAGGATGTTTTACTTTCCTTAATAGTCTGTTTGTATACCTGTAGTGGGGGCAAATGTGAAGCTTCCCTATGGTTGTGTTTGCACATTTCAATGCAGTCATTTGCAGTTCTCCTCCACACTAAGATCTGTCAGTCTATTGCAACCTTTTAAGCTTTTTGTTGTTTCCCTTTTTTAGGGGAGGGGGGATTTCATGTCGTTTTTAAAATACTAGAGACAGCTCATCACATAGTTGTAAATTTTTTAACTGATGCAGAGAAATGCAGGTCTGGATCCCGTGTCCAGCTAGCATCCTTTCTTGTCACTATGTGCCTGTCATTTGAAGTCACAGATAGACTGGGTAGTAGGAAAATGGGTCCTGGTGATGTTTTCCCCTGAGTACTCCTGTTTCCCAGGGATTCTGCCTTCCTGGATTCCAGGTTGCCCCCTGCACCTGTTGTGTGGCAGCCTTTGTTGTTCACTTGACATTAACCAAACAACCAGTCAGAATTTTCATTTTAAAAGTCCTTTTTTGTAATTATGTTTCTTTGTTTGAGATTTTTTTAAACAATTGCTTTTAAAGTGTTGGAGGAATGTGTTAGATCTTCTCTGCCATGTAGTTTCTGTCAGCAGTCTTGTGTTTCCCTTGAAAGTATATATAGTCATAATGCTACCAATTTGTAGTATCCTAGTTTTCATTTCATCCAAAGAAAGTAGATGACAGAAATAATATACAGACTTGAACAGTACATCTGTGTCTTCAACAGACTAGTAGTGACAACTTTATGAAAGTAATTTTCTGCCGAATTCACCCAAATCAGATGCATTATCAAACATCAGGGAGGTAATATTAGCTGATATAAGTGGTGTAACACCTGTTGCTTGCTTCTCAATTATTTATAATTTTCTCCCCCTTTTAAATTGATATTTTGATGCTGTTCACAAGTAAACAATTGCATGTGATGGAGACAGGCACAGAACATAAAAGTATTTTAGATCTTTCACGCTGCATGACGATTTTATTTGGCCAGTGATAAGATATGGAATCGATAGGATCCATATGTCACATATAAAACTTTAGGATTTTTTCTGGAATTTGGACTGAGCTGATGAAATCAGTGTATGTGCAGTAAATATGTAATGTTTAGTACAACTTTAAGTGGTGTAACACTGGGTAGAATTTCCTTCAGCTACTTTTGTTAACTATATTTTGACATTAGAAAAATGCCAAATACATGCAAAGACAAAAGTATGGCATTATATTATTTGTAACAGTCTAAAATGTAACCAACAGTTTTTTTTTTTTCATGTTTTGTAGAATCTGTGTAATGCCTTTCTTTGCAGTTTAAGGACGTCCATTTTTGTATTAACTCAAACTTTAGTACCAAAACATTGACAAACTGCAGAAGGCTAATTCTGAAATGACTAGATTAGGTTTGGTTTACAGATGTGATGCATCATGCACGTAAACAAATATTTAATACAGTCCATGCATAGAATACTTGTTTGGTACGTAAGCTATTAAATGATCCATGTACTTGAGTCTTATTTTCTTTCGAGAACAGGATACCCGGATCCCTCTTCAGAAAAATAAAACACAAGGAAAAGGGCTTAAGTGTTTGGAGGATTTTTTTTTTCATTCTTGTATCAGTGCATTATTAATAATGATAATAAAATGTGCGAAATCAAAGTTGTTTTTGTGTGATTTTAGTGTTCATATTATCAACATTTTTTTGGTTCCTCTTCACCCATTTTCTTTGGGGATTTTATAAAAAAATTGACATTTTTGTTCTGTGTTTTCTGTCCTTTTTAGTACATGCTTTAATTTTGCTGTGGGGTGTATGTGGACATAATTGTCGAGCTAATATATGTGTATACTATAATATCTAGTAACTATCACCATCAGTCTGATCTTCTTCCCTCTTATTCAGCTGTCAACTAAAATGTAGAGTGCAGTGCATGATAAAACATCTGACAGTAGTTATTTGCTCATGTATGTTTATACATGTAGACAATCTATGGAGAACAGATTGAAAGGACTAAACAGGTTTAAAAGATTGGAGGAATTTATATATTGCACACCGAGTTTAGACCAGAAGAAAAAAAACGCATGAAAATAACAGAAGAAATGCAAGTCTGCTTCGGGAACATTTGCGAGGGTTTTCAACACAATGTGCAAAGGTCAAATTACTAACATATCCTATATATATATATATCTTTTGGCTGAAGGTGAGGAGGGAACGATGATTGTAATTGTACTTGTATCAAACCTTAGTTAAAGCAATCTACCGTGTTTCCCCGATAATAAGACCTACCCGCAAAATAAGACTAAGCGTGATTTTTTAGGATGATTTTAATATAAGCCCTACCCTTAAAATAAGCCCTAGTTGAGAGCGGCAGAAAGACGAAAGAAACAAACCTTCCTCTTTATATATTTATTTAAACTGCTTTAATGCGGTGTATGCTATCCTTTTCAAAATACCCATGTTAATAATAGTAAGTAAATGTACATCGTTTTTCTTAATTTCTGTTTATTTAGAAATCTCGTAATTTTT